>JAHIAM010007623.1:0-12679 GCA_021605205.1 Aegilops longissima | reverse complement strand
GAATAAATGGGAAGCACCAACAGTTGGAGAGATTCGAGTTTCCTTGACTCGCAGGATACTACCAAGATTCATTGAGAATTTCCAAGGATTGCAAAGTTGCAGAATTGTTGAAGAAGGATAACAAATTCATATGGACGAGGACTGAGGCAAGTTTTCGGAGTTGAAGAAAAGATTGGTTACCTCACCAGCTTTTAATATTGCCGGATCAAACCAAGGATTATGAGGTGTATTGCACGCTCACGCCGAGGACTTGGAGCCGATTTATGCAGGAAGGAAGAGTTGTTTCAGATGCTTCAACAATTAAGCCCCATGAGTTGAATTATGCCACCATGATTTGGAGTTAGCAGCTGCCAGCATGCCTTAAAGACATGGAGACATTTTCTCATTGGAAATCATTGTGAAGTATACACGGATCACAAGAGTTTGAAGTACATCTTCACGTATGAATTGAATCTCGCATAAGGAGATGGTTAGAACTTATCAAGGATTATGATATGAGATTGCATTATCACCCCGAAAGGCTAATGTCGTAAAGCGCATTTATTGAGCCGTAAGAGCCACGCCAATACCCTAATGATGGGAGGAATACCCAATGAGTTAGCCGAGGACCTTCGAGAACTATGTTTGGAAATAGTTCCAGAGGCTATGTAGCAGCATTGAGATTCAAATACATCGATGGACAAAATCGAGAAGCCCAAAAGGCAGATAAGGAAGTTTCTATAAAGGAGAAAATGAGCAAAGGAAAAGCTAAAGGATTTCGTGAGGATGAGCACGATACCTATGGTTTGAAGACCGTGTTTATGTGCCCAATAACCCTAGATCGAAGTTGATTTTGCAAGAAGCTCATGATTCACCCTATTCGATTCACCAGGAAATACCAAGATGTATTTGGATTTGAAGAATACTTCGTGGACCGGAATGAAGAAGGATATTATGGAGTATGTAGCAGCTATGGTAGGTCGAGAGTAAAGGAACATCGGTCAACAGGATTGTTACAACCATTGCCGATACCAATGGAAGTGGATAAATTAGGCATGGATTTCATCAGTGTTTCCAAAGACTGCTCAGATATGACTCATTGGGTTATAGTCGATCGCTGAAAGGTAGCTCATTTCATTCCAACAAGACTACCTATAGCAAGTAAGTTGGCAAAGATATACATGACCAGAATTGTGTGTTTACACGGAGTTCCGAGGAGATTGACGGATAGAGGAACCCAATTTACCTCAAAATTTTGGAACCAGCAGCCTAAACATTGGGAACTAGATCGAATTCAAGACAACTTTCCACCCATGCATCGATGGATGACCGAGAGAGTCAATCAGATTTTGGAGGATATGTCGAGAGCTTGTGCACTAGATTATGGATCTAGTTGGGATGATAATTTGCCATATGCAGAATTTTCTTATAACAACAGCTACCAAACCAGCTTGAAGATGGCACCTTCGAGGCTCAGATGGAAGGAGATGCAGGACACCGTTGTCATGGGACTAAACCGAGATCGCCAATTGTTTGGACCAGATTTGATTAAGGAGTCCGAAAGTAGGTTGTTGATTCGAGATAGGCTCAAGGTAGCCCACCTGCATAAAAGAGCTATGCGGATTCAAAGCGCAAAGCGATTGAGTATGAAGTTGGAGACAGAGTATATCTTAGAGTATCCCCGCTGAGGAGTTAGCTTTGGAGTTAAAGGAAAATTAGCACCACGCTTCGCTGGACCATATAAGATTTTGCAACGATGGGGAAGTTGCTTATAAGTTGGAATTGCTGTAAGGACTGCGAGTTCATGATGTATTCCATGTTTCGCTTGAAGAAATGTCATTCCGAGATAGCAGAGTACCTAAGAGACACAAATCCAACCGAAGCAATTCATTGAAGGATGACTTAACTTATGAGGAAAAACCAAGATTCTCGATTATGCCAAAGAGAGTTACTCGCAGCAATTATCAAGTTTTGCAAGGTTCAAAGGAGCCACCACACCAAGATGAAGCCACCGGGAAAGAGAGGAAGTTTTGCTCAAGGACCACCTCACCTATTTTCTAGTTAACCCAATCTCGAGGGCTAGATTCATCTTAAGGGGGTTTGTAACATCCCAAATTTTCAATTTGGAATGTTATAATTAGGTCATCATGTATCATTTTTCCATTTTTCCGATCCTAGAAAATTTCACGCAACTCAAGGACCCTCGAGAGAGTTGAGTTTCATTATTTTCATATTTGGGATTTTCAAATTTTGAAAATAGGATCATTGGATTTATTTAATTTCTTCAAAGTTTTTCCAAAAAAATAAGAGAGGAAAATATGACTTTCCCAACATTTAGGAAAAATGAAGATTTAATAAATAAATCAATTTTGGTTTTTGAAAGTTTATTTGCTTTAGGGAAAAAAGTATTTAAAAATATGCATTTTGCCCTGCTTTTAAAGTTCATTTTGTTACTCATTTTAGGAGTCGGGAAAATTAATTTTATTTAATTTGGAGTTTGTTTGGTTTTTTTTTAATTGCATTTTTTTAAAAACGCTCCTGGCCACGCCCAACCTCCCTCCAGCCCCGACGGAGGAGTCCCCCGAAGTCCGCCGCCACGCCTGGCTGCCCTTCCCAAGGCACCGACCCTCCTTTATAACCCGAGCCCCCTCTCTCCTCTCACCTCCCAACACAGATTCCGCCCTCCAAGGCAGCCGCGCCGACGCCGCACTCGATCCGACCCCGCCACCCCACCACCTCACGGCTCCTCCGGAGCCTGGGTACCGGGCGACTACGAGGTAGCCACCGCCCTTTTCCCGTCCGGTTTTTCCAAAACCGTCTTTTTCTTGTTCGTTTTTTAAAAAAACCTAGATTGGTTTATTTTTTCGGTTTTATTAACTAGTGAACGCTCACCAACCGCTCGCTTTAATGAACGTGTTCGCCGGTTAGTTTCTTAACAACGTCCGCTCGTTAACTGCTCGCTGCTTTTCTTTTAATCGGATTTAATCCGTTATTTTCCGAATTGATTTCCGATTCAATTTTCAAATCAGTTTATTTTCCGCCGCTTATCGGAATCAGTGATTCAAGCTACCGAGTTTCGTTTTAAACCGCCGCCCGACTAACCTACTTAAACAAAGTTTTGCTACTGTAAATTTTGACCTAGTTTTAAATTGCTAAAACCGAGTCGTTTTCTCGATTTCGACTTTCGAGGCTTTGTTTGATTCGATTCTTTTGCAACTGTGGTTCTTAAGTTGAACTCTCGGTTAGATTTTATTTGAGATTTCGCATTAGATGAGTACTTATTGTATGCTTGTTGTTTGTCCTGTAGATCACCCGGAGGCGCCGCTTGTTACTTCAATCCCTAGGTCTCATGGATCATCAGAAGGCAAGTAACATTTGATCATACCTTTTCTACTACCCAGCTTTTATGCATTATCCCTATTCCTCAAACACTTGCATGTTTAGGATCAACTTAAATTGTGGGATGGGAAGTAGATTGAGGTAGTACCTATTACCTGCTTTTACTTATGAAACCTTGGGAGTTACTTCTACGCTTGCTTATTATGCCATGCTATGCTAGTAGACGTGGATTGGGTGAGTGAATATCCACATGATGTGAGATTGTTAATTAATGGTTTATCTAAGGTGGCAACCTAAACACACATCCTGGGTGGATTGAGGCACTGGTTTCTCAGACTTGCCCAGATTTCTTCTGGACCGCCACCTGTGCTCCAAGGGATCATAAGATTATTCAAACTAGAAACTTCCGTGCAGCCACAAGCCAATATGGGCTCGCATAGTTGAGTAAGGTTGTGAACTACTACAGGTAGGCTAGCTGATGTAGGGATGTAGGTTGGCACGGCTCACCCACATGTAAGGTGCTGCTTCGAAAGACTGTGTCTCGGCCATCCGCTTCTCAAACACCATGTAAAAGAGAACCAAGCGAGGCGATCGAGTCTTGTGGGGAAAAGCGCAAACCCCTCGCAGAGTGTATAAACTAATCATGATTAGCCGGTCCCTGTTATGGACGCCTTGAGTATCTAGTAATTGAATATCATGTGAATCTCAACATGTTACTTAATAAATGTTATTGGGTTTTGTTGAGTACTTTTAATTGGGATTGAGGATGCTGTCAACCATTCTCAATGTTTAACAACCACCATGATAGTTAAATAAAATTATTCCTTGTTGTAGGGAAAACTAGCTTTATGCAAAATGTAATCAGAGAGCTTTACCACCAGCCATATATGCATGTAGTATAGGCTTATTCCTTCATTACTCTCTATGTGTTACATTGCCAAGATATTCCATGTGCTGACCTGCTTTGGCTGCAACTTTCATGTTGCGACTTTTCGCATTTATTTAGTAAGGTGTTAGGTCGTGGTTCTATACTCGATGCCGGGAGTTGATGGACTCACTTATCTTCCAAGCCTTCCATTGTTATTATTAGATGGCCTTAAGCCATATTATTGTAATAAGTTCCTGTGGACAACATTGTATTAAGATTGCTACTCGCTATAAATCCTTCGGCATCGTGGTGTCAGACATCGATCCAGGATGACACTGAGCACGTAGACTTGATCCATTCGGGTCCGTCACGCAAATAAAAAGACCACTTCAAGGTAATCTGAATGAACTCATTATTTATTTATATTGGTGTTAAACCTACTGTATTCCAACTTCTCTATGGTTTATAAACTATTTCAGCCATAGATTCATCAAAATAAGCAAACAACACACTAAAAAAACAGAATCACAAAAACAGTAATACTCAGAGTAATCAGAACTCAAACTTATGGAACTCCAAAAATCAGCCAAAATAGGAAGACCTAGGAAATTTGTTTATTGATCAAGAAATTGAATCAGATTTTATCACATTCTGTGATGTTTAACAATTGTTTTCGAATGTAAAGTTTCGGAAATTACAGAAGATCAAATAACTATCATCCAAGAAGATCCTATAGGTTTAACTTGGCACAAACACTAATTAAAACATAAAACACATCTAACCATAGGCTAGATCAAATATTTATTCCTAAACAGCAGAAAAAGCAAAAAACTAAAAATAAAATTGTCTCTCAACAAGCTATCGCTTAACGCCTAGCTAGGCATAAAAGCAAGGATAGATCTAGGTGTTGCCATCTTTGGTAGACAATCCATAAGTGGCTCTCATGATAGATTCATATGGTAATTTTATTTTCTTCCTAGGGAAGTGTTACATGCCTTTCTTTAATGGAAATTGAAATCTAATATTCTCTTCCTTCATATCAATAATTGCACTAATCGCTCTAAGGAAAGGTCTACCAAGAATAATAGGAAATGAAGGATTGCAATCTACATCAAGAACGATAAAATTCACGGGCACATAGTTCCTATTTGCAACAATAAGGACATCATTTATTCTTGTAACATCCCAAATTTTCAATTTGAATGTTATACATTAGGTCATCATGCATATCATATTTTCTCGCATTTTTCCGATCCTCAAAATTTCATAACTCAAGGACCCTGAGAGAGTTGGAAGTTTCATTATTTTCATATTTGGGATTTCTCAAATTTTGAAAATAGGATCATTTGGATTTATTTAAATTATCTTCAATAGTTTTTCCTATACAAAATTTTGGAGAGGGAATAATATGACTTTCCCAACATTTAGGAAAAATGAAGATTTTATAAATAAATCAAATTTGGCTTTTTGAAAGATTTATTTTGCTTAGGCAAAATGAGCATTTTAAAAATATATATGTTTGTTGCTTTTAAATTTCATTTTGTTCGACCATTTTAGGAGTCGGGAAAATTATTTTATTAAATCGGAGTTCATTTGATATTTTTAATTGGGTTTAAATTTAAAACGGCTCCAAGCCCCCAACCCTGCCCACTCTCCCCACAAGACGTCAAGGCGCCTCCAAGACGCCACCTCACGCCCGCCCGACCCGGCCTCACGCCCTCCCAAGTCACCACCTCCTTAAATACCCCTCCCCTCCTCACCCCCGCTCCACCGAGACCGGGCCATTGCCGCCGACGCCGAACCTCCCCTGCCTCCCGGACCTCACTGCCTGAGCTCCGGACTCCGGCCAGGGCCTCACTGGAGGTAGCCTCATCTGCTCCGATCCGTTTTCCAAAGACCGATCCGGTTTTTTAAGATATTCGTTTTTAAAAACCCTAGATGGTTTTTAATTTTTTCGTTTATTTAACGAACGCTCACCAACCGCTCGCTTCAATGAACGTGTTCGTTGATTAGTTCTTAACGAACGTCCGCTATTTAATCCGCTCGCTTCTTTTAATCGAATTAATCCGTATTTTTCGATTCGATTTCGATCCGATTTTCAAATCTGTTTATTTCGCCGCTTATCTAATCGTGATTCGCTACCGAGTTTCAGAACGAAACCGCCGTTCCGACTACCCTATTTACAGAGTTTTGCTATGAAAATTTTGACCTAGTTTCAGATTGCTAAACCGAGTCGCTCTTCTCGAAGTTTCGACTTTCGATGTTTATTTTGATTCAATCTTTTGCAAACTGTGGTTCTTGTTGAACTTTCCGGTTAGATCTTTATTCAGATTTCCGCATTAGATGAGTACTTATTGTATGCTTGTTGTTTGTCTCTAGATCACCCGGAGGCGCCGCTTGTTACTTCAATCTCTAGGTCTCATGATCATCAAGGCAAGTAACACTTGATCATACCTTTTCTATTACCCAGTTTTATTGCATTAGATCAAACCTCAAACACTTGCATGTTTAGGATCAAATTAAATTGTGGGTTTGGGAAGTAGATTGAGGTAGTATTTACCCTGCTTTACTTATGAAACCTTGGGAGTTACTTCACGCTTGTTTGTTATGCCCGCTATGCTAGTAGACGGGATTGGGTGAGGAATATCCAGATGATGGAGATTGTTAATTAATGGTTTATCTAAGGTGGAACCTAAACACACATCTAGGTGGATTGAGGCACGGTTTCCATCAGACTTGCATGTATTTTTCGACCGCCACCTGTGCTCTAAGGGATCATGAGATCATTCAAACTGAAACTTCCGTGCAGCCACAAGCCAATTATGGGCTCAAGAGTTGACTAAGTCAAAGAACTTCGTAGGCTATGATGTAGGGAAGTAGGTTGGTACGGTTCACCCAATGTAAGGTGCTAGCGCTCAAAGACTATGTTGGCCATCCGCTTTCAAACACCATGAAAAGAGAACCAAGCGGAGGCGATCAGTCTTGTGGGGAAAGAAACCTCCGCAGAGTGTATAAACTAATCATGATTAGCCGTGTCCCGTTATGGACGCTTTGAGTATCCGACTTGAATATCATGGAATCCAACATTTCTTAAATAAAAGTTATTGGGTTTTGATGAGTACTTTTAATTGGGATTGAGGATTGTCAACCATTCTCAATGTTTAACAACCACCATGATAGTTAAAAAAATTATTCCTTTGATGTAGGGAAAATCAGCTTTATGCAAATGTAATCAGAGAGCCTTACCACCAGCCAATATGCATGTAGTGTGGGCTTATTCATTCATTGTTTTATGTTACATTGCCAAGATATTCCATGTCTTGCTTTTGGCTGCAACTTTCACGCTATGCATTTTCCATTTACGTAAGGTGTTAGGTCGTGGTTCTATACTCGATGCCCTGGAGTTGATGGACTCGCTTATCTTCCAAGCCTTCTTGTTATTATTAGATGGCCTTAAGCCTATTATTGTAATAAGTTCTTTTGGACAACGATGTAATAAGTGTGATTGCTACCGCTTAAATCCTTCAAGTACCGGTGGTGTCAAGATTACGATCCGGATGACACAGACGTAGACTTGATCCATTCGGTCCGGTCCCAAAGAATGGTACGAGCACACCCGACAGGGACACACCCAAGTTAAACCATAGACCATCCTCTTCCCATTTTCTAACCCTCATCTTTTCTTCCTTTAGGATGATTTGACGCAAGATCAAGTACACCCAACCGATGAAGGCACACCTTTGATTTCACTTGAAGGAAGTTATGCACCAACATTGTACTACCAAGTTTCACCGGACTTTCAACCCATGCTCAAGAGGAGCCGAAGATTCACCCACGCCCAGAAGCACATTCCCCCAATCACCAAGCCTATAGATAGTGTTTTCGGCACCAACTTGAGTCCGGGAAAGAGCATGGCAGCTCACATCACCATGGGACGATTGAGAAGTTTATCAAGAAGACCTCAAGGACACCATCAACAACAACAACCCACCGCCACCACCACCACCATGGATCATCCGACTCGCTTCCTTAGACTGAACTCCGGTGTATTCCAAGAGCACCGAGCCAATTGTAGCAGATGACTCGCTCGCAAGATAGGAAGGAACTGACCACGCAGGATGCACAGATGGAGAAAGAGGAAGTTTCAAGACATCAGCTTGAAAGACCAAGAAGATGGTGGGAGAATTTCAAGCCACTTACCCTGAGACACCCACATGGGATGGCCAAGAAGCTTTCGACCGCCCATGTTTCAAATAGGAGCCATGGCTATGAAGAAGCGTGAGTTTCAGAACTTACGCCAAGGAGGAAGGATCATACAAGACGTGGATGATTTTAGCAAATTAGCACGTTATGCCCGTGATGACGCTAATGCGCACGCTAAACAGAGAAGTTTCTAGAAGGACTGAATGATGAGTTCAAGATGCCGCTGATGGTAGCAAGTTTCAACAACTACCGTGAGTTAGTGGACCGAGCCTCATGATTGAAGGAAAGCAAAGAAGAATTGAGAACTGCAAGGAAGTATGGACAAGGGAAGTATAACTCGAGCCCAAAAGAACCTCGTTATACCCCTAAACAGGAATTCAAAGATACCCATGGAGGAGGAAATTGACAACCATAATGGCACCAAGAATGGGAACGGGAATGGAGGAAGCAACGATGTAATCGCACTCAACCGCCAACACCATCCAAGGTAGACCTGAGTCACATTACTTTCTAGTGCCACAAGATCGTATTATGCAAATGACGCCCGTAGCCGAATGGAAATGACAATGGAAGCTCGAAAGAAGCCCAACCCTTTCAACAGGGGATGTGAACCACATTGATGTGGAGGAGGTTGAAGATCAGCCCGATGCAGAATCGGTAAGTTTTGTTGTCATTTACTGAATTGTTCTTTTCGACAC
Source organism: Aegilops longissima (assembly GCA_021605205.1). Lineage (NCBI taxonomy): Eukaryota > Viridiplantae > Streptophyta > Magnoliopsida > Poales > Poaceae > Aegilops > Aegilops longissima. The sequence continues at coordinate 3,592 of JAHIAM010007623.1, read as the reverse complement.
GTGCATCGCATTCATACATATCAAGGGGATTTGTGGATATACAATTTACCAACCCAAGCCCTTAGGTCACCCATGCTAGTAACCTCACCCGAGCAGAGTACATGGCTAGTAAATGGTGTGATCGAATGCCACTAAGGATTGACACTATGTTTTCCCTCGCATCTAATAGTTCGGAATCCCAAGGATTGATGTGATATTAGGAATGGATTGGTTATCAAAGTATGGAGGAAACATAGATTGTACCACAAGATCAATTTTTCTCACCACACCGTAGGAAGAAGGATTAATGTATCACGACGAGCCGAGGAGGGCACAAGTAAATTGCTTATCGTGAGTGGTATAGGAAGAAGTACCAGGTGAAGGATTATCCGATGTATTTCCTAAGAATTGCGTGAATGCCACCCGATAGAGACATTGAGTTTTGATCGAGCCGCTGCTGTGAACAGCCCGACATCGGTTATCAGACAGATGCCCGAAAGGATTTAGCGGAAATCAAGAAGCGATTAAGGAACTATTGGATAAAGGTTTTATTCGCCAAGTTCATCACCTTGGGGATCACCCGCTTTGTTGGTGGAGAAGAAGGATGGATCGTTAAGAATGGTTGTTGATTATCGTGGATTGAATGAAGTAACAATCAAGAACAAGTACCTACTACCTATGATAAATGATTCTTTGATCGCTGCAAGGAGCTAAAGTGTTTTCCAAGATCAACTTTGCATCGTGGTACCATGCTTGAAGATCTGGGAGCAAGACATACCCAAGACCGCATTTACTACTTAGATATGGATCTGTACGAGTATACGTTATGTCATTGGATCACTAACGCACCAGCCTATTTCATGAACATGATGAACAAAGTGTTTATGGAGTTTTTGGATAAGTTCGCGGTGGTTCATTGATGACATTTTGATTTTCTCAAAGAATGAAGAGGAACACATAAGGAACATTTTATATTGGTTTGGAGAAACCGAGGGAACACCACCGTATGCCAAGTTCAAAGAAATGTGAGTTTTGGCTAAAGGAAGTTGGATTTCTTTGACATGTTATATCCGGAGAAGGGATAGCAATGACCCCACAAAAGTTGAGACCAGAATAAATGGGAAGCACCAACGAGGCTGAGAGATTCGGAGTTTCCTTGACTCGCAGGATACTACCAAGATTCATTGAGAATTTTCAAGAATTGCAAAGCCTATGATGTAATTGTGAAGAAAAACAAATTCATATGGACCGAGGACCGTGGAGGCAAGTTTTCAGGAGTTGAAGAAAAGATTGGTTACCTCACCAGTTTTGATATTGCTGATCGGACTAAGGATTATGAGGGTATTATGGACGCTCACGCCGAGGACTTGGAGCCGTGATTTTTGGGGAAGGAAGAGTTGTTTCATGCTTCACGAAGTTAAGCCCCATGAGTTGAATTATGCCACTCATGATTTGGAGTTAGCAGCCGCAGCACGCCTTAAAGACATGGAGACATTTTCTCATTGGAAATCATTGTGAAGTATACACGGATCACAAGAGTTTTACATCTTCACACGTATGAATTGAATCTTTACAAAGGAGATGGTTAGAACTTATCAAGGATTATGATATGAGATTGCATTACCACCCGAAAGGCTAATGTCGTGCAGGCACGATTGAGCCGTAAGAGCCACGCTAATACCCTAATGATGGAGGAATACCCCATGAGTTAGCCGAGGACCTCGAGAACTATGTTTGGAAATAGTTCCAGAGGCTATGTAGCAGCATTGAGATTCACCGACATCGATGGACAAAATCGAGAAGCCCAAAGGCGATAAGGAAGTTGCTCTATAAAGGAGAAATGGGCAAAGGAAAACTAAAGGATTTCGTGGAGGATGAGCACGATACCCTATGGTTTGAAGACCGTGTTTATGTGCCCAATGACCCGTAGATCGTGAAGTTGATTTTACAAGAAGCCCATGATTCACCCTATTCGATTCACCCAGGAAATACCAAGATGTATTTGGATTTGAAGAATATTTTCGTGGACCGGAATGAAGAAGGATATTATGGAGTATGTAGCATTTCGATGTCGAAAGTAAAGGCAGAGCATCGTGGCCGAGTTTGTTACAACCGCTCATACCAATGGAAGTGGATAAACTAGGCATGGATTTCATCAAGGTTTCCAAAGACTGCTCAGATATGACTCATTTGGGTCATAGTCATCGCTTGACGGTAGCTCATTTCATTCCAAAAGACTACCTATAGCAAAAGTTGGCAAAGATATACATGACCGAATTGTGTTTTACACGGAGTTCCGAGGAGCACGACGATAGAGGAACCCGCACCTCAATTTTGGAACCAAGACAAAACATTGGGAACCAGATAGAATTCAAGACTTTTCCACCCAGCACCGGGAGAAGAGAGGTCAATCAGATTTTGGAGGACATGCCGAGAGCTTGTGCACTAGATTATGGATCTAGCTGGGATGATAATTTGCGATGCAGAATTTTCCCTACAACAAAAGTACCAAACCATTTAAAGATGGCACCTTCCGAGGCTCAGATGGAAGAAGGTGAACACCGTTGTCATGGGACAAACCGAGATCGCCGCTTGTTTGGACCAGATTTGATTAAGGAGTCCAATGTTGTTGATTCGAGAAGCTCAAGGTACCCCATGTAAGAGCTATGCCGATTCAAAGCGCAGATTGAGTATGAAGTTGAGAAGAGTATATCTCGAGTATCCCCGCCGAGGAGTTAAGGCTTTGGAGGAAAGGAAAAGCACCCCTGCTTGCTGGACCATATAAGATTTTGCAACGCATGGGAGAAGTTGATAAGTTGGAATTGCTGTAGACTGTCAGAGTTCATGATGTATTCCATGTTTCGCTTGAAGAAATGTCACCCGAGATAGCAGAGGTACAAGAGACAAAACACCGAAGCAATTCTTGAAGGATGACTTGACATATGAGGAAAACCCTTAAGATTTTTAATGCCAGCAGAGTTACCCCAAAGAAGGTTTCAAGTTTTGCAAAGTTCAGGAGCCACCACACCGAGGATGAAGCCACCGGGAAAGAGAGGAAGTTTTGCCGGGACCACCTCCCTTTTTCTAGTTAACCCAATCTCGAGGGCTAGATTCATCTTTAGGTTTGTAACATCCCAAATTTTCAATTTGGAATGTTATACATTAGGTCATCATGCATATCATATTTTCTCGATTTTTCCGATCCTCAAAATTTCACGCAACTCAAGGACCCTGGAGAGGAAGTTTCTTATTTTCATATTTGGGATTTTCAAATTTTGAAAATAGGATCATTTGATTTATTTAAATTATCTTCATAAAGTTTTTCCTATAAAAATTTTGAGAGGGAAAATATGACTTTCCCAACATTTAGGAAAAATGAAGATTTTATAAATAAATCAAATTTGGCTTTTGAAAGATTTATTTTGCTTAGGCAAAATGAGCATTTTAAAAATATATGCATGTTTGCTGCTTTTAAAGTTCATTTTGTTACCATTTTAGGAGTCGGGAAAATTATTTTATTAAAATCGAGTTCATTTAATATTTTTTAATTGTTGGTTTAAATTTTAAAAAAACGCCCACCCCGGCCCAAAATTGCCCCTCCCACCCCCCCCCT
>JAHIAM010007622.1:0-13083 GCA_021605205.1 Aegilops longissima | reverse complement strand
GAAGGACAAACTTTTGTTTATGAACTACATAATAAACTTTAAACATGCAATTTGATGCAAACACCAAAAATAAACAGCTGTTGCAGTCATGCTTAACTAAATATACACAACAAAGTTTGAAGGCTTGAGAAGGACAAACTTACATTACTCGTGAAGACAGCTCTATAAAGCCCTTGTCCATGCCGATGGGGGGGCAATTCAAGAAGTTTAGCACAGTAATCTTCTTCATAAGCATTGCCTTTATTCTACATTTTGTTAAGAGTAAATATAGATGTGATAATATACGAAAAAATGGAGAATATTTAAGATAAGATGAAGAGTGATGCTACATAACCAAGTAGCTATAAATGTATGTGCAGCGACACAGCAAAAGGCACAGCCAAGAGCAATGCACAACTATACTTCTTCAAGACCAACCTTATGGTAAGAGTAAATATAGATCTGATGTGTAGAAAATGGAGGGCAAAGGAAAATAAGCTGCAGAGTGATGGTATATGAACAACTACTCGTCAATATAAGTACACCGATAAAGGACATCATGTACTTACAAGAACAATGCAGAGCTAAAAAATTCATTGGCATTGGATATATTCTACACTAATGTAACCATTCATACAGATCGATAATTTGAGGAAACAATTGATAAGCAAGCTATCATGCATACTGCTGTCACATAATGAACCAGGTATGTATGCAAGTACAAGGATACATGACAACAGTACTAACAAGAGCAAAGCAGCGGGCAGCATATTTGCAATATCGTCGTTTCTTTTCAAACCGAATTCTTCTTCGAGCTGATTTCCTGCAAAAGATCCGTAGGCACATGCGAAAAGTAGAAGTTCAAATTGTCATGTGATTTCATAGATAAAGATCATCCCGGGAACGAGACCAAGGTATAACAAGGTTTTTCCATTCAATGTCTTCTAAATTTAGCATGTGAGACTTCATCCGAAATTTGTTTATAGACTTGCCATCAAAGTGTGATTTCGTCAGTAACACCGACATCGCTGCAATGCTTCCTTGAAAAGCACAAGCAAGCTTTGCTCGTCATGACTATCCAGATTGACCTCACCTAGTTAACAATGTAATGTAAATCATTGATGTGTTCGATCAGCGTAAAACAGGAAAATAATAACCATGAATAATAGCACTTACACGTAAGTTGGACAGAAGATGTGAAAATGGTGTTTTCTTCACTATAATCTTCCCATGATGGGAATATATGCACGTAGTCCCAACAACATTGAAAGCATTGTCTTTAAACTGGGAATAAATGGAATGGGGTTCCAATCTGCAGGAATTGGCCGCCTCTAAAGTTGGGATAGGTCTTCGCCGGTGGACTTGCTGTACTTTTGGCTGGAGGGATTTTTCTGTATGGCTGGTGCTATGGCAAATGAAATAGGTATACCTTTTGGTCGGAGTGCAGTCCTGTGTGGTGGGGCTAGTGGTGTGCCAGTGAAGTATGGGTACAAATTACCGGAGTCGGTCCTATGTTTTGTGTCACCGGTTGTACAACCAATATAAGGGGTGCCGTCTGATTCCGCACCACCATGTTTTTCAAGGACTTTGTCGGTGCTCCTTCAGGTTCGGCAATCACCCTCTTCCTTTTGATGTCTGATGCACAAGAACAGCATTTGAGTGGAAAACATGGTATGACGACATGATGGAATATGTATTGATAATGGATGGGCATGGCATCTCGAGTTATATGATGAGTAAACTAAGCAGATGGTGGTGCAACAAAGTAGAAGAAATGCAAGACAACATATGCAAGATACGCAATCAATAAAACCTTGCCAAATTAGAACAGCACCTTGATGGGTGAACAGGATAGGCCATCCGCTTTGACTCCTCGAGGTTAGAATAGTCATTAGAATGATATTCTAACAAGAATCAACAGGTGGGAGCGATGACGAGTTTCATTGCTCCGCAATGGCACTCAATGCCTTGGTGCCAATTTTGTAAGTCATTGTGAGTGTTCCACAATATTCTTCGATGCGCGGATTCTGATATTCATCAGAATTGCGATAATATCTGAGAACCATGAAAACATAAATAGTTGTGAGATTATCTTTGTAATGCGATGATATTCTAATATAGGGCGCCCTCAGAAACACTTATGTGCTATCATCGGATTCTCAATGAGAGAGCTCATGTGCTGTAATATCTTGCGTGCATTTATATAATCTAGCACAAGTACACAAAAATAGGCTCCAAGTATGGATAGTCAAGATGATAGGTTCATAATATATTGTATAGAGAGTTTATTGCCAAACCATGATAACAAGAGCACACAGTAAACTAGGCAGATCATAGTGTACATAATAGGGTACACCATAACCATGATATATAAATCGGAAAGTGGAACTGGCTTGAAAATATGGTGTTGTATTGTTGCTAGTAATTGAAAGCCTATCGATCACGGCCAGCACTATCGAACATGGTAAAGAAGAGCAAGCAGATTTTGATAATAAAATGTTGGTTGCGCAGTGCCCACACATGATGAATCAGAGCGCATTAAGAATGCAACTCCCACTGTCTCTCGACCATTTCAAGCGGTTGGATGAAGATCTCACGCCTCCTAACCCTTCTTCTTCCTCGCTCTCGATTCTTCCCATACAGAACACCGCGACGGGCCACCGGCCGACCACCGCCCCCATCGCCAGGTTTCCACCGCCACCCCCACCCGCCGAAGCCGAGTTTTCTGCTCACAGGCCCCACAACCACCCGAGCCCCTTGATCGCACTGCTAACTCCCGCGAAGCTCAAAAATCGACCAACCCAATTTTGAAATTTAGTCTATCGTGATTTAACTAGTGTGGAATATAAAAGGGGAAAACCATAAGCATTGGGGTATAGTGTTGAGCGTGCCATGGCGGATCTGAAGGTGCAAACCGGAAAAGGCAACTTCGCAACCAAGACAAGAAATCGAGTAGCAAAGGCGATCTATTTTCTTGCTGCGATAAATAAGTTGAGCAGACATTTAAAGAGTACCGCCTCAAAGGGCCAGTGGTACGATCTCGCTGAGAATTTGACGGTGCTGGCGGTAGCGATGGCTGTCGGCGGCGTGGAAGCAGATCTAGGAGGGTAGACGGTATGGGGCGGTGGACGAGACGGTCGAGAGCGGCGCCTGCAAGGTAACGATGAAGGGATGAAGCGAGAGGACGGGATGCAAGGATCCCGTCCAAGGCGTGATGAGAGAGGTCGCTCTTGTAATGGACGGCGCATCGGGTATCAGCCCGCATGGTGGAGGAGGACGGCGGTGGATGGGTGATGGACGGCAAGTGATGAGGAGGAGGGGTGGAGAGGTGTTTTGGCCTACGAGTACCTAATGGGGAAAAGGGAGGTAGAGAGGAAGGGGGAACCATGTATTCAGGGCACGCTTGTCTCAAATGTGAGGAAATTTACAAACTTAGCCCCTGCTTCAAATTTCTACTACATCACATCAACATTAGTCGGTTGGGGATAGGACGGTAATCTCGCATACACCGAATATTTGCCGACGATAGTTTGTTTTTTGCGCCCATCGTATGAATATGAATCGAGGAGTCGATTTCGCCGAGGGCACACTGTGTTTTGGCGCCCACCGTATGAATCTGGGTGAGAGGCGGTTACGCCACATTTGGGTGAAATTACAAACCTACCCCTATCGAAACCTATAGAACCAGCAGATAGGCTTTATGCGTAGGTGGATAGGCACTAGTGATTTCCATCTCGCAGATTTTGGTTTCGGTGGTTACCGCCCACTTCGCTCAAATTTTGCACAAGGCATGTTTACTGTACAACTCAATTCAATCCTGCTTGTATTCTACTTTTTTTCAAGGGATCCATTTTCAATTGGAATTACATTCTATATACATCATTTTTTATATATACTTTCAAAAGCACAACACCATTTATACATAAATATGGTTTACAAATGGCATGATCTCAGATTCATAAGGTTGTATCCATCAATTTGGATTTTCAAATATTTGAAACCACTTTATGTTGAAATACAATGTATGCATTCCTCGCTAATGCCTCCAATTAATGTGTGTTTCATGCGGGTTTTTAACTTCTCAAACATGTATAATGTGTTTCACACACTCAACATATAGTGTAATCCTGCTTAGACATTAATTGCATATAAACCATGCATTGTTTGTAATTGAAGAATCTATGGATCACCAATATTGATAAACTATATAACATTACACATGTTCCCAAATTCAAATGAATATGCATGTTTGATACACCAATTTATGCTATGATATTATCGATGTCGTGATCTCCAGTTTAAATATTTGAATCCCTTTAATCCAGATATTCGCCTCATATAGCTATCACCATGCTTATATAGGACTATCTCTCTCGACCTATACGCTGCTCATCGCCTCTCGCATCTCTCGTATACCTATATGTCGACAATGATCTTTTATCTTCAGAATAATAATCAAGGTACTTCTCCCTCGACCTTCATCACTCTATCTCTCTAAGTATATCTCGCCCCTCGCTATGTGTCTCTAGCTATGATTCTCCATGTGGAATCTCTTTCTCTCACACACACATAAATTTTGTCTCCCGGGTCTCATTTCTCTCAACTATTCCCATGTGTGCCACTCAGCACACCCCTCATACAGAGATGTCTTTCGCTCCTTAGATATGAGAACCTACAACTCTTCCTCTTCAATATCTCTTTCACACACAAACACAAACTCGCTCCTGTGGTCTCATATTTCTCCATTGTTCTCTTGTATGTCGCTCAAACACACCCTCTCTCCCTAGAGATATCTTATGCTCCCTCATATGTCTCTCTAGCTATCACTCATTGTGAAATATCTTTCTCTCTCGCAGACACAAAAACTCCGCCTCTCGATCTCATTTCTCTCTCGATATTTGTTTGTATGTGACTCACATGCACCCTCTCTCTATCTCTCTCACACCCACACACATAACCCAACCTTCCGATCCACTCGACTCCTATCTCTAGCGCACACTAGCTAGCATCTTTATCTTTCTATTTATCTGCTTCTCCATCAACCTTCTTTCTCGCCCTCACTCTTGATTCCTATCATGCACACTACATATGTTTCTCTCTACATGCAGTCAAGTGCCCTCTCACACATATATAACTTCACCCTTTGAACCAATTCCGACGGTCATCTCCGACACCCAAACTAACGGATGTATCTCTAGCTAGCATCTCCATCTCTCAGATTCATCCGTAGCTTTTCTCCGCAACATTTCTTTCTCGCACGGAGTCTTGCTTCCTATCACCCACACTATATGTTCTCATCCATACATATGCATTTATAGGTTGATCTCTTTGCACAATCGCTATGCCACCCCTCCGCTTCGCCATAGATGCATGCTCCAGCCCACGCCACTATCTCTTAAAGACAAAAACACATGCTCAATTGTCGGGCCTTCTTCCCTCGCATTCTCACATGCATGCATATTGTCATACCGATCCGCTCTCCCATGTCGCTGATCTTAGGACTTATGTCTTCTTTCTTTATCTCGATCATACATGCTGCACACACACACATCTCCACGATACATGTATACCTCTCACACATGCACGCTCAAGGTCTCTATGTCTCCATAAGTAGTTAATTACCTCAATCCTAACGCCACATCGAATCGCTCTCCTCTTTGTGCACATAACTTCCACCGATGGGCAAAACACACTCACACTTAACAATCTCCTTCTAGCTACCCCCCCGCCTGCCGCCTCTCACTCTTCCCCTATATCCCCAAACCAATAAGACCATCCTTTGTTTAATTCTCACCACATGCACCATCGATATATAGTCTTCCGTGGTGCCTCTCTAACAAACACGCTTCTCTCGATGTCGACTCCTCTCACACGCACGCACCTTCTCTCCCCTCCCCACGGGCATTTTCTCTCTCGCACCCCATCGCTGGTGGCCTCTCGCATACACATCACCTCTCTATGATGAAGCTATGCACACTTAAATTACATCCCCACAGAGGACCCCACACACACACACACACGCACGCACACCCCCCCCACACACACACTAAGACTCCATCTCTCTCTCTCACACACACACACACACACACACACACACACACCCCCGACACACACTTAGACACCATCTCTCTCTCTCTCACACACACACAAACTAAGACTCCATCTCTCTCTCTCCTCTCTCTCTCTCTCTCACACACACACACACACCACACACACACTAAGACTCCATCTCACACACACATGCTCTAGGCGGAGCATTTGTTCCTACTACCCTTCATCCAACCTTACCCGTATGATAAACAATCACCTTTATTTACTTGCATAACATGCACAGATTCCACTTTACTTTAGTAGTTAGCAAACTTATCATATGTACCCTTATAAAAAACGAGTTGGCGATGATGGTGCCCGCCATCTTGTAATACGACTGTATGATCTATATCCACGATAGGAAGCAAACTATGATAATTTTACAAAAGATACCCGCACTCTCTCTCACATCATTATCTCTCGCAACCTCATTGCTCAACAATTAAAAAGGAATAAGTCTCTGCCACCACCACGCCCACTCCTCCTCGCCTTATCTTTCATCTTTCATTTTTCTCGATGACATTCTTGAGATACCAGTTTTCCGATAAAATTCTCGAGATATCATTAGTTTTTACACATGGATTACTCCCTGATGGGTCAATCACAACACGTGTTTTGTAAAAATGCATATTGATGTTCCGCAATGCACGAGAATCTTGCTTGTAATTATATAACACAAATCACGAGCAGGAAGTGACATTTTTTTGACACAACCACGCTAACATGGCCACGTAAATCACGAGCAGGAAGGAGAAGGAAGCGGGCTGTGGAGTAACGCTTTTACCACAATTTCTTAGGAAACCGAGTGTAATAATTGAGTAGTTTTGCAAACTACCATTACTACTACACCTAAAACGGTTCAAAACCTATACTCCTTGCCCAAGGCTTCTCGTGGTGAAACGGTCACGCCGCTCGAGCGCCAAGGCATGAGAATGCCCGACCAGAGCGGAGGCGACTCTCACTAGCGCCTTGCTTGCCGAGAGAGCTGCCTCGTGCACGCGATCGTTCGCTGCCGAGATCGGCCATAGGCCCTGCTTTGGATCCATGGGTTAGAGTTAGTTTGAGCTAGTTAGCTCAAATAGCCCTAAAGTATCCAATCATGAGGGTTTAAATTGGAGCAAGTTGCACCAAACCCACCAAAAAAACTATCCCACCCAAGAGGAGCTAATCGAGATAGTTCTCATTGGGACCACTCGAAAAATCACTTTTCTCTCTCCATGAAGTGCATTTATTGTCAATCTAACCCTGTCACCCAAACACCTCTTTGGCTACAGTAGTTCAGGGTTAGTCATGAGTTAGTCTAACCTCTAGCTAAGTTAGAGTATCAAACAGAGCAGTATAGGACATGCAAGTTGCTCAAAGCATACAGCAAATTGCACGTGAAAGGATTTTTTTTTTTGAAAACGGAACGTGAAAGGAATTTATTTTAGAATACTTTGGCATGTCGCTATCATGTGATAGTTAACCGACCTCAATAGACGGCGTAAACGCCAGCCTACCGCAGACTTTCTATAGAGACAAGGAGGAGAAGCGATACAGCTGCTGGATTACTAGAGATAGGTGTCGCATGAAGCCAAGAAATATGGTGATAGCGTGGTTAGCCATGTACTAGTATGATGTAACTACACCGGGTTGCCGTGTTTCGACTTCTTCCAAATTAACTTTGGAGATGATTGGTTAATTTTATATCGCTGAATAATATTAAATATTATGAGTGCAGACGCCCACCACGAGGTTCCTTGCTCCTTCTCGGTCGTCCGAATCTATGTTCTTCCACTCTCATTTTTTTACGTGAGCTTTGTTCATCCTTTTGCCAACACGCGAGACATCTAGCATCAAGGCGCACGTGTTATGCAACGATCGCTCCATCTATATGAAGAACACGTGGAATCGAACTACGAGACGGACATGTACCTAGGAGGGACGTATTTAACCTGAGTAATGTAGCGCAGAAGTGAAGTAGAAAGGCACAAATGGTATGAATATGCGTGGTACATGGTGTGTGTTTGGTTGTGTTCGTCTCAAAGATAGTTGTTCCTCTTCATGCATGCTCAACTCAACACCCTCTTCATGCATGCTCTTTCATGCATGCTTCTAGTGTATTTGTGCTAAACTAGTGTGGACTCATGCACCCTCCATACACTCCACCAAACACCCAAAAGTAGGTCGAGAAGGGAACTCTGGGCAGCATTTGTCTCTTTACTATCTACTACCACTAATGTTGTAATGCGGCAATGCACGGTGATGTTATGGAGCACGCGCTCAAGTACTCTACTACTACTATATTAGTTGGAGGCACATATTAACGCTTATATTTGTTTACGTATGCCCCGAGACCTTCCAACTAGACATGTCTTTCTCTCCTGTGTCACACTTTGTATCATTCATACAACTAAGTACTACTACGCAGTGGTCTCCGACCCGTAAGGGAGACGCTCTACCACGCTGTTTTTTTATCTGGCTCTACCACGCTGTTCATGTCCCACTCTTTCGCGACTTGTGGGACATCCAAGACGCGGTCGTGTTTGGCACCCTTCGTCGTAAGAGTTGAAACGCTAGCATTCATCGAAATAAAAATAATTATAAATCGGCAGTGATACTATTTTTTTTCGAACCAATCAGCAGGTGATACTATACCACGGTTTTCTTGCTCCTCGATATCGGAAAGAATACTTCCGTCGCCAACATGTGGGACGTCAACCATCCTGGTCCAATTGCCATGCACGCAGTAACTCCAAGGAGAGTCACCGTGTCGCCGTGTCAGCAAGTAATAATGACTAATGAGCCACAAATCACAGGCCCACTTCCCACTTTGAAGTTGTTTTGACGAAGGAACCATCATGACTTCGTTGAATTCCGCTTGAAGAAAATCTACCGCACTAGCAAAAAGATCGCTAGCTACAATATTTACCCAAGAGAGGCCTCCTTTCGCTCATAGGATAGGAATATGAAAATCATAGGAAGTGAGATGACATGCATCTCAATTCCTATAGAGAAAGAGATGCCATTTGATGCATAGGATAGGAATTTTTCCATTTAGTCTAGGCTAATGTAATCGGTAATTTGCTTCTAAAACTACAAGAGTAACTAGTAGTACTGGTACATGCTCGTACTCGCATACTGCATACACACACACTAACTACTAGTACTACTACTTCTCACATGCTGGCCAGACGCCGTCCGTTCTCCTTCCCGGCTTTGTTGGCGACACCCCACCGTGCTTGGATCTCCGCCGACCTCTCCACAGCAGCGCTGCTCTTCTTTTTTATTTCTTGCGGCGGGGCCTCTCTTTTTCCAGTGCTTTCTCGACTTTTCCGCTCTCTCTCCGGCGGCTTTTGGCTCCGCTCTTGCTCTACCGCCCATTCGCCTTGGCATCTTCAAATTCCTCCCACATAGTTGTGAGGTCGCGAGCGCGATGAACTTGGCACGGCGTGGATGCCATCACTTCCCTACCATTTTGTGCTATGTTCGCATGGCGAGGAACTCGGCAATGGATGCCATCGCTGTTTTCCGTTGGTGGTGTGCGGTGGCATGAACGACTTTTGGTGAGAGCTCTGGGTGGAGTGGCCGACAACCGATAGTGCATTGGTTTGTCAAGAGCTCAAGGACAGAAGACGAAGCAAATTAGGATTCCCCTTCAATCCTGGTCATTTATTACCGAGTAAAATGCATTGGCGGTCATCGAACTTGTCTTGATAGCTCACTTTGATCATTGTATACGAGATATGGTGATTATACGGTCGCTGGCTCAGCGTATAGCTCCGTATTTGTATGGTTAACCAGTCAAACAATCCGCATGCGCCTCATCAGCTCATGTTCTTTATCTATCTACGCGGGCCTACCTATGAATGGAGAAAGAAATACTGTAAAAACCATAATTATGCGTATGTGGAATCAAACCACGACTCGTCGCCGCAACGCACTCGCCCACCAAATTAAAATGAAATACTTCGCCGACACTCATGCTCACGCTGTCAAAGCATGCTAATGCATGCACGCCGCCTCTAAATCAAAGTCCTGCTCATGGCGCAACGCAAACGGGCAGCCCATCACCTGCGCTTCGGCCGGTGCTTGACATTACCGCTTAGACGCTTGATGGAGGCTTCACGAACGCCGAGCATATTCACCTGGTTCAACACCAACGGTCATACTCGGACCGCCTTTGCTCATGTATATCGTCCATCACAACGACAATCTATAAAACAGCCTAGGCTAGAGAGGGTACTATGGTAGTATGGTACGGAGTATGTACTATCGTGAGGGACCGATCTTAGTGCCACCGCACACCGAAAACCCCTTCCATCGCTAGCGCGCTCCCCGCCTCAAACGGTCACCGCTCTCCGTAATGTCAATGTCAAGATTGACCGGACTTAATCGGCAGGTGCAATTGGTGTGTCATCGACATGCGGGCCGACGCCTGCTGGTCCCACATGTCGACACCCAAACGCATCTACAGCTAAGTCATGCTACGCCTTGAGCTTGCTGGTTTTCTCAAGAGGAGAGGGTGATGCAGCAAAGTGTAGCATAAGTATTTCCCCAGTTTTGAGAACCAAGGTATCAATCCAGAGGAGGCTCCTCAAAAGTCCCACGCACCTACACAAACAAATCGAGAACTCGCAACCAACGTAATAAAGGGGTTGTCAATCCCTTCACGGCCACTTCATAAAGTGAGATCTAATAAAGATAGTATGATAAGATAAATATATTTTTGGTATTTTATAATATAGATGCAAAAAGTAAAGATGCAAATAAAAGTAGATTGGAAGTAAATATGATAAGAGATAGACCTGGGGCCATAGGTTTCACTAGTGGCTTCTCTCAAGATAGCATAAGTATTACGTGGGTGAACAAATTACACTGAGCAATTGATAGAAAAGTTTATAGTTATGAGATTATCTAGCCATGATCATGTATATAGGCATCACGTCCATAACAAGTAGACCGACTTCTGCCTGATCTACTACTATTACTCCACACATCGACCGCTATCCAAAGATGCATCTAGAGTATTAAGTTCATAAGAACAGAGTAACACATTAAGCAAGATGACATGATGTAGAGGGATAAACTCATGCAATATGATATAAACCCCATCTTGTTATCCTTGATGGCAATAATACAACACGTGCCTTGCAACCCTTTCTCACACTGGGTAAGGACACCGCAAGATTGAACCCAAAGCTAAGCACTTCTCCCATGGCAAGAAAGATCAATCTAGTAGGCCAAACCAAACTGATAATTCAAGAGACTTGCAAAGATAACTTAATCATACATAAAAGAATTCAGAGAAGATTCAAATATTATTCATAGATAAACTTGATCATAAACCCACAATTCATCGGATCTCGACAAACACACCGCAAAAAGAGATTACATCAATAGATATCCACAAGAGAGGGGAGAACATTGTATTGAGATCCAAAAGAGAGAAGAAGCCATCTAGCTAATAACTATGGACCCGTAGGGGTCTGTGGTAAACTACTCACAACTCATCGGAGGGGCAAGGATATTGATGTAGAGGCTCTCCGCTTGATTCCTCCCAGCAGAGCCATGCCAAGGCTCCAAGATGGGATCTCGCGGATACGTAGGTTACGGCGGTGGAAATTGTGTTTCATGGTGCCCCGGATGTTTTCGGGTATGTAGGTATATAGGAAGAAGAAGTACGCCGGTGGTCGCTGAGGGGCCCACGAGACAGGGCGCCGCCTTATAGGGGGCGCCCATCTCTCGTGGAGGCTCCAGCTTGTTCTTGACTTGCACTCCAAGTTCTCCGGATCACGCTCGTGAGAAAATAGGTTCTCAAGGTTTCATTCTGTTTGGACTCCGCTTGATATTCCTTTTCTTCAAATACTCAAATAGGAAAAAAAACAGCAATATGGGCTGGGCCTCCTATTAGTAGGTTAGTCCCAAAAATGATATAAAAGTGGAAAATAAAGCCCATAAAGCCTAAAAAAGAGATAAAGTAGCATGGAGCAATAAAATTATAGATACGTTGAGACGACAAGTCATCAAGCAAAGGTCCAGATTCACGCTCGACGAACCTACTCCGCCGCTTAGTTGTCCATCCGTCTGTCGCAGCTCATTGCGATTCGCCTCGCTTATATTAACTTGAGCCTCTGGCCTCCCACCATAGCCGAAGACCCACACTTATTCTCCTCCGTCCCTTCCTTCGCGCGGCACCACTTCAACCATGGCCTCGTGGCGCCCGGGCCTTCTTGGACGACCGTCGCAGGAGCAGACGAGGGACATCGCGGCTCCGCCCGGCGCGCTCCAAAGCTCTTTCGACGACTCGTCGCAGGAGCAAACGAAGGAGATCGCCGGCACCGGCCGCCCGCCGCCATATTGACCACGGTTGGCGCAAGGCTGCTGGTGCAGCCGTAGCGAGGAAGAGTAGTACACGGTAGGTCGCCGCCGCTCTGTCCCGAGAAGGCCACCGCCACTCCACTCGCCGACGCCAAGCTTGGAGGGGTAAACATCACGTCGATTTGCCGCTTGATTTCGACGTGAGGCGGAAATTCATAACCTTGTGTTCGCCGAGGAGTAGGTTATCGAGGCGGATGAGGAGGCAAAGGCAATGGCCGGCTTTCTCGTTCATGGCTGGACATGGTGGTCGGGCGCCACATCGCTTAGATTAGGTTTACAGAGGGTTTAGTATGGTTTGTGCGAAATATGTAATGAATTGCGCCCAGTTTGTAGGAAAGTTTTCAAATGTAATGAATTTCATCCGTTAATTTCATCCGTTAATTAGAAATTTGCTTTGTTTGCACGAATATCGTCCGCTTAGTTCATATTGTTGTTTAAAGGTATGCGGGCAGCATCGATGGCATCCATCGTTGTCCTCGACAGATGCCGTGTAAATTTGTGGGCCAGCGTTGAGATGCCCTAACTATCATGCTATAATCGCTAACAATCCTCCATTATTTGGCAGGAACAGTTATCCTCGATCAAAATCAGATCCATGTGTTTCGCTCCCACGTAAGAGTGTAAACTTGCTTACATAAAATGGAGCAAGTGGAT
>JAHIAM010007620.1:0-18030 GCA_021605205.1 Aegilops longissima | reverse complement strand
GAGGGGGAGAGGGCTAGTAATCAAATTTCTCTTTAAGAAAGGACGCGACACATCAAAGATCGACTCGATATAAGTCTTTTACACATTTCAAATGGGCTACTTCATTGTAGGAGTAGACATATTCGCTTGATGTAGTCACTTGTTGCAATTCTAAAAGACTTATATTTGGAAAGGAGGGAGCACAACGCATGCATGCATGCCGTGATTTCCTTTTGATACTTGCATGTGTTGATTTGATGCACCTTGCCAAATTTTGACTATAAATTTAACTAACCAAATTTTCATGCATGTCACAAAAAATTACGGGCTGTTTGGATTGTGACTATGTTTGTCTTATGTTGCCACATTATTTTCCCCACACTTGCCACACTTGCCTAACCTGAGTTGCTCAAATTGTTAGACACACTTTGGCTTGCCTAAGGAATCTTGCCACAATTTTTGTGTCTATGAATGTGGGGTTCACGCTAAAAAAAAATTTTGCTTAGGTGTGGCTAATAAAAAAGAATTATATTTAGGAACTGAGGGAGTAGAAAATATAAATAATAATGCATGTTGGGGCAACCCACGCCGCTTAATTTTAGCCATGGGCTTGTTCACAATTTTACGAGGGGTGGTTGTTCATTTAATGGAGGGACTTGTAGTACCGATTTGAACGATACAAAGTCCCGGCACCCGAACACCACTTGGAACAAGCGGTAGCTATCTCAAAAACAATCAACAACTAAAAACCGCGACCGGCATGTAGTAGCACAAATTTTAAACGATTGTTTTGATGGAGGAAAAAGGAAAACTACCCCACACAACCCACCTGATATATAGGCCGGAGCATCCGCGCTTGCTTGCTAGGGTTGCTCTATTCACACACTCTCATCCTCTCCATCTAAACAAGATAGGGTAGTAACACGTCTTTCTCCCTTCAATAAACACTGGCTTTATCTCACCGCTGGTTACAGATCCGACGATCCCTCCGCCGGTGAAGGGGAGGAGGGCAGCGCTAGGCCGCCGACATGGGAGGAGGAGACCCACCGCCGCCGCATGCATATCTTCGGCCGAGCGCCGCGTGAGGTCCTCCGATCCCTTCGCTGCTGTTCGTGGGCGGATCCGCCTCCCGCCGCCCACCTATCCACATCCCGATCGACCTTCGTATATCTTCGTCAAACCGCTTTAGTTCTACTTCCCAGCTCGCACGCTGCATGTGCATCATTTTCTACCTCTCAACCCTCTCGATTGGATGGTCCAACGTCACATTTTTTTCTTCTATTGTTAGAGGTAAAGCTACTTCATGGAGTTTATTATTCTCCGTTCTAAAATATTGTCATTGAAATGGATGTATCTAGATGTATTTTAGTTCTAGACACATCCATTTTGATGACAAGTAATCTTGACGAGGGAGTACTTGGTTCAAACAAGAAATAAATTGGGGTGGGGAATTTAGTATGTACATCGGACTTGGTACAAACAGAAGGAAAGGGGAAAGTAGTACACCGGTCATCCAACCGTCTTTGTCTAAAAGGAAATATAGGGGTAACGCATACACAAGGGTATGATCAAGATTAGATTTGCTATCCACACATAGGAGTAGGTGGCTAGAGTGAACAAAAATGGGACCAACCCAGATATGTTTCTTGGATGTTTGTTTCTGGGCAACAAACTATGAATCACCACTTTATGCCCTCAATTTCGACATGGTGCCGGATTGTGGTGCACCCACCGCCCCATGCCCTTATACCAAATATTTAGGCTCTGTCGAACAAAGGGTAGAAAACATAGGTCTTGATGAAAATAGAGGAATAGGAAAGGAATGTAGGTATAAAACTATGGAATAGCTTAACCGGAGGAAACTCTCAAGAGAATGTGTTCGAATGGACTACAAATGTACAGTTTTTTTAGAGTAGCATGCTTGGCAAGATGAGATGCTATTTGTTTATTCAGCTACAAAGGACTACTCTTGTCCTCACCTCACGATCACACATATGTTGATTTTTTTATTCCGCAACACAAGACAACAACCTGTCTAACGATAGCCGAAGGCCGGCTTCCGCCAAAAATGAGCAGCGTGGATGTTTCTAATCCTATGGAATCAAGATTACTGCATCAGATTTCTATGAAACACTATTCACCTTTCCCTGTTCCAACGTTGAAGGGAAAGAATACCATAGGAATTGTGTTCCTACGAAAATCCTGCACCAAACCTCGTGGAACCTAACGCAGCCTTAGCTGTTCTTAATCTAATGTCCTCGGTAAAATGAAGCCATGCCACCTATAAGCCATGACAAGTTTAGCCAAATGTTTTTGCCTGTAATTGTTTGAGACTCGACTGCTTCTCCAGGCTTTTTGTGCAAATAGGGATATCCAATGCACTGGTTGTCTGTTGTGACCTTTTGCATCGCACAAAACTCTTCTTAAAAGAAGTGACTTTGTGTTTTAATCGAATGTCGAATGGAACAGTTGGTTCTTTTGGTGGAACTGCACAAAGGAGATCTGTGTTCCAATCCTCATCATCCATATTGGCGCCTATAACCTTCCTTTAGGTAAGAATGATATTTAATGCATGTGTTCATCTCTATTTTCCGACGCCATGAGAAAATAATGCTATTTTTTACTAGTACACTTGTACTCCCTCACCGACAAAACCAATTCTGAATTAGAAGGCCAATCATGTACTTGGTTTCACCAATTGGTGAGGAGAAGAGAACAGAGCATGAAGAGGAAGAAGAAGAAGATAAATAAAGCTAAGGCGATCTTGTCGAAGCTGAGGCCTCACGAGGCCATTCAAGGGCTCCGAACGACTACCTTACATGTGAGACGATCCTCCGTGAGCCCTTCCACTTCATCGTCTCACTTAATTAATTAGGAGTACTTAAGTACCACTAATTTATTACGCCTAATTTTCCTCGTTGGAGTTAAACAAATCTTTAGTAGGACCCTATGCTGAATCATGTAGTGTATGTTTGTCATGGAGGTGAATCATGTGGTGGAGCAGGAGGAATATTATTAGTGTCATGACATAATAGTGCTATTGTTTTGCATGTCAATTTATTGCCATTGGTTCAATGAGGCAATGTTTTATGATTGTCCATCATGAATTTGATGCTACTGCTTGAGTAATATGCTAATGTCTTCCTATCCTTTCTCACTAAGCTAATGAAGGTTTCACCTTGTTCCTACTTGTGCAAACAGGATCATGTTGTGCCAATCATACATTTTAGTGGAACTACACAAGACAATACAATGAATCGTGTCCCACCAAGGCTTTAACTCTCCTGAAGTTCTTGATAATCTTCGATATAATCTCAAAGACCGTAAACAAGAGTGATTTCAACCATACATTTGAAGTGCACAAAATATATACTATTGTGTGATTCATGTGAGTGCTTTATGATCTCTTATGGGACTACATGAATAAGCTTTTTTCTCAAAGTTGGTACGGGCCTAAGGCCTTCATCCATATTAGTTTGTCGTCATCTCTATTTGTATCGTATATCATGAGAAACTCCTTTATCTTTGCACGTTAAAGTTTTGCAACCTATGATAAATGGCAATGCTTTGAGTGTTGAGTTGAGCTAATTGGCACCGATTAAATAAACTAATACCTCTCTTTAAGCAAGAGTACTATGTTGCTAACTTTACCCATTAAGATAATGAGGGTGCTTCTATTTGTTAGTGTATGTTTCATCAACTAGTCCCACTATTACAGTAATCTCACTCTCAATATATGTGCCAACAGGATGCTCGATTTTGTGGAACTGCACAAAACTTTGGGTGCTTCATTGCCTCGATGCCTTCCGCCCTTCCTCGCTAATCGCTAATCTCCACTTGCTTTCTTCCTTGTCGCACCGCTATTTATCTTGACTTCCCCAAAGGAAATAGTAATTGATATGCTACCTCACACATGTTGGTACTGGTCTTTATCCCGATTATTGTGCCTGTCATATGTATTGGTAATTTGGTATTGTGCTACTGTTTGCCGATTTCATAAAGGAGTAATTGGAGCCCGAACTCGCAGAAAATCATTATATCGGGTGATTTCAAGAGAACTGCACAAAATGATCGTATGGATGCATTATTATAAGGTTGCTATGTACTCCAAAGTTCACTCTGATATAGCATCGACGTTGACAAGAAGTGCCTATATTCATTCGAGTATCAATCAGCGCCAACCAATTGTCAAACTCCAAGTATTAGGAGAGTGAACGCCAAAAATATTGCTTGGTGCATAGCCCGTAAAAAACGCAGTCAGCAGTCTTTATCCCAACTTGTGCCTTTTGGTTACGCACATATGGTAGCGAACTATATGGCATGGAGTCTAAAGATTCCAGCATGTTGGTCGACGCCAGATATTCATCTCGGCACTTAATTAGTCTCGCACGCCAAGGATGCTCCATTTCAGTTGAACTGCGCATAAAAAATTTGGGTGGTTCATTTTCTCAACCGCCCTTTCTCGCTCCCGCAATGTAGAATTTTACGCAGATATAGACCAAGATGAGCCAAGAACTAGTTGGATGAAAGTAGTGGCTGTTGCTCAAACCTCCCTCGACGAGGCCACTATTTGAGGATAAACCTACAAGCAAAGTTCAGATTGTTTGTGTCATTTCTTATGTACTCAAAAGTTTACTCTGCATAAGAACTAATTTTAGCAAGAAGTACCTCCGATTGAACACCATTTACTAACCTGCACTCTAGGTAATTAAAGTTCATCCATGGATCATATTGGCTTGTGATCTCAATCATTTGGATGCATAAACATAATCGAACATCCCAGTATATCTGAATCTTTTGTGAATTATGTATGAATATTGTCGTGGTGATCTATCAATCATTTGGATGCATAGATATGCCGAGCTTGTGTATATATGAATCTTTTGAGTTGTTGATAGTGAATGTTGGCTATGAATATGAACGTGTCCCTAAGAACCTGAGTTTGATATGAATGTTTACCTTTTCTTGCTGTATTTGTGTGTGAACTTGTTAAAGTGCTTCACCGTGGGGTATAAAACGCAGGCTCTTATAAAAGGAAATGTCAGGTCCAATTTATGTTTTTCCCTCTAACCACATTATATATATTTATATTATTACTATTATCATATATTTTATAGAGACTTATATATACATTATAAAAACATCCTAATGGTTATTAACTTATAAAAGTAAATGTTTAATCGAAGTTGGCAAGGAAAATCCTGGTTGTTTTTGACTCACAGCAAGGAAAATCGTGGTGATTATGCATAAAAGCTATATAAGATTTCAAGGACCAATTGAATAATAACGCGCCATTTTTATTTTGAGCAATAAATCGCTAATTTTTTAATTATATATATAAAAAATAGTGCTTCCCGTTTATTCTTTGATATTAATTGCTCCTTCTAACATAACATTATATATATAATCGAGCCCACCTAATACGGTATTTCTGGGTTGAAGTGCAAATGGGCTGGGATTTCTTTAGAAAATATAAATGGGCCTGATTGACGCGAATTATTTGTTCACCCAGCCCAAATAAATGGACCGTACATTCTAGAAAACATGGGTTAAATATATGCCACATTTTTGCGTGTCGACACATGGGCCAATAGGTCAAACTTGCACGGTATGTTGTCAACTTGGTCAACAAATGATTGTGTCATCCACAGCCATTGATTTATATCCAACGGCCGGCATGCACCTTTTCAATCTCTCGTTTTCTTCTTCCAGAAGTCAGCTGGACCACTTGGTCCGCCACCGGCATGCTAGCGGCTTTAGCACGATCGCTGCTAAGCGCTACCCCACACGCCGCCCAGCTATCCCTCCACCCCTCGACACCTCCTCGTTATTCTCACATGACTACAACCCCACTGCTGCAATAAATTCCGCTATAACCCTTCTCCTCCTCTCAATCTGCGACTCCATCAAGGCTGCTTTTCCCATCTCCGAGTCCGCCTTCGTTCTGAGCCTTGCTGCCGCCCACCGCCAGCTGCGCTTCAAAGCGGCGTGGTCAACAAACGAGAGTCATCGGAAGAGGATCAGACATGGAGAGCTCGACGGCCGGGACCCACGAGGTCCATGGTCACACGCAAGGGGAAAGTTCTCCACTCCGACATCCGGGACCCACCGCTGTATCTTCGCACGGAAGGAAGTGCCTCCTGTTTTTTGGTAAAAAATATTCATCCTGCTGGACACCGGGATCCCGCTGATTGGTGACCGGATCAGGTAGGCCTAAGACGACGGTACGCACGTGCATTTTCACTTAATCAACAAATGATTCTAGAAGTTGGACCGTTGATGTTAATCCAACAATGCCGCTTCTTCTTCAACCTCTCTTTTCTGCTGCCTCCCGTGGCGGCGATCGCTGCTGTATGCTGCGACACCGAACCAGTGGAAGTTTCCTACTGCTCTCCATCTCTCGACTCCACCGCCCTGCCTTCCCCATCTCCGGTCGCTCCGGCCTGTGCGCCGACGTGTGGTCAACATGGTCAATAAACCGAGAGTCATCGGAAGATGACCGATGTGAGGGGTCGATTGGGGGACGCACCACGCCCATGGACGCATGCATGCAACGGAACGTGGCGAGGTCAACGTGGTCAAGGAACGACTTCCATCGAAGTATATCTGTACGGAGAGTCTCACCGGGTCCACAGCGCAGAAGTAAGTGCGCTTCCTTTTACGCCGGAAATAATGATTCCTCCAATCGACAAATAGGGACCCACCGGACGGGCCACCGATTTTTGCAAAAAAGCCGTTGCCTTCGACCGCCGGACCCACCGGCGGGCCACCGATTTAATAAAAACGCTCTCACCGCCAGCTCGACCCACCGGAAGTGCCTCCTTATTACGCGACAAAAAATTAATACTCCCCCGTTAGCTGGGACCCACCTTGGTGGAGGCTGACTTAGGGCCTACTAAGTTGACGAGGACGAAGGGCTTTGTCAACTTAGTCAATATGAATGATTCTAGCTCCAAAGGACGTGTACGATATCCATCCAACCGTCAGAGTGCTTCTTCAACCTCCGTCTTCTTGCTCCAAATTACCCAAGCAGCGCCTAATCGTGCCGCATGCTCCTCGCTTTCGGGTCGGTCAGTACGCACGCATGATGCCCTCACCGCCTTTACTTTTTCCATCATTGCCAGTTCTCCCGGGCGACCGTAGCCTCACACCGCAGCCTAAACCAAAGGAACCCCTCAGATCTTCTTCGCTGGTTTCACCGCCTGCTGTTTTCCCTGCCCTGCTGCCCCTTCCTAGGCTCGCTGCTTGTTCACCGCCGTGGTGCTCTCCGTAGCATATGGTCAACGTGGTCAAGGAACGACTTCCACGGAAGAGTACTCAGACGTGAGAGGCCGACACAGCTGTCCACGACCATATCCCAATTTTTTGTGATTTGCCAAGTAAGTCACTTTGTCGCCTGTTGGGCTGCAAATCTTTCAAGACGAGGAGAGTTTTCTTCGCTGGTCGGGCCGAGAAAATGGCCCATCAAGAATGAGAAATGGGCTGTACATTTTTAAAACACATCAAACCGCAATTAGTTTCAAATATCTTTTTTTTTCATTTCTAGATTTTAAATTACATTAATTTTTATGCGGAGAATTTGTTGGATTTTATATTGATATACATTTATTTTAAAATCAGTTTGAATGTGAGTCGTAATTCGGGATTAAAAAACAGTTCGGACCAGACCGAAATATGCAAAATTTTGTATAATTTTTAACCGTGGGCCATATTATGGGCTGTAATGCTAATAAAAAGAATATGGGCTCCAAAAAACCTTAATAATTAGCAGATGGGCTGTAAATTATTAGAAATAATGGCAGATGGGAGTGTATGCAAGTTTCCACAGATTTGAGGCTTTCCTAAAAAAAGGTTTATTTAAGCACAGGTTGATCGTTGATGGCCATCCAATGGTCAGCCGTGTTTTTTTGATCTCGCTTCTCCCTCTGCTCCAGCCACTCAAACAAGCGCCGCGGGACCGCTCGCTTCTCCTCCCTCAAGGTCGGCTCGGCTGCCGCCAGAGCCTCACCGCCCACTGCATTCTATCGCCAGACTACCCATCCCTCTACTCACCCACACCGTTGTTATTCTCCGGGCGACAGCATTTAACCAAGAACCCCACGATGACAAAGATTCTCCGCCGCGTGAAACAACTGCCGAAGTCTTCCCCGCCTGTCGTTTCCCTTCCTATGCCTTTCTCGCCGCCCACCGCCGGCGTCTTCGGCGTGTCTGGTCAACGCGGGTCAACGCATCGACATGCATCTGAAGCGGATCAGGCGCGGAGAGGCCGATAGCTGGTCCACCATTCGCACACAAGGAAATGCCTCCTTATTACGCGCAAAATAATGATTCCTCCACTGACATCGTGGACCCATCGAAAGGGCCTTCAGATTTCATGAAAAAACGCTACCGGCTGGCCGACGCCTCGGACCCACTCAGCCTATATCTTCGCACGCAAGGAAGTGCCTCCTTATTACGCACAAAAAATGAATGCTCTCTGCTAGCTGGGGACCCAGATAGTGGCAGGTTGACTTAGGGCCTACTAAGTTGACGGGACTGGAGGGCTTGGTCAACTTAGACAATATGCACGATTCTAGCTCCAAAGTGACCGTGACGATGTCCATCCAACGTCCGAGTGCTTCTTCAACCTTCCGTGTTCTTACTTTAGCCGCCTAAACTAGCACGGTCGTGTTCGTGTTCCCTGCCTCCGTGCGCTGGTTGGGCATGCGAAGTGCGAGGCCTCACCAATTCTTACTACTCCCACCGCTGCCGTGCCATCCCTCTACTCACCATATTACCCTCAATTATTCGCGATGGCAGCCTCACATCAAGAACAACTGAACCTCGCGATTCTCTTCACGCTGGGCATCCACCGCCGCTGTTTTCCAATGCCAGCCGTCTCTTCCTAGGCCTTGCTGCCGCCCACCGCCTGGTGCTCTCGGCGCGTGGTCAACATGGTCAAGGAACGGCTTCCATCGGACGTGGACTATAATGGGAGAGGCTGATAGCCGGGTCCACGGTCCGCAGCAAGGAAGCGCCTCTTATTACGCAAAATAATTATTCTTCACTGACAGCCGGGACCCACCAGACGGGCCACCTTATTTCGCTGAAAAACGCTTTCCGACTGGCTGGGACCCACCAGCTTACATCTTCGCACGCAAGGAAGCGTGCCCGACAATGGACCCACCGGGTCGAAGCGCATTTAGCGCTGTCATTCTGGTCGCGAACGCAGCGCATATATATCAGTGGATGTAGAGGCGCCGATCTGTCGCGAGTAGAGGTGCGCACGTAGTATGTACACGCACGCATAACCATGTGGTGCAAGAAAGGAAACACGCCCACATGTGTACATACCGGCGGGTCTGAACGCCTACTACAAAGACATGCACGGGCCGTGGCTCGTGGTACATGGCTGGGTCAGAACGGAGAAACAACGCCGCTGCGGTTTTGGGGAGGCAACGAACGCGCCGTGTTCACGGGGAGGCAACGGAATGCGCCGTGGTTCATGGGGAGGCAATCGACGCGCCGTGTTCATCGGGAGGCAACTAACACCGCTGGCTCGGAACGGAATGCGTCGTCGTGTTCATCGGAGGGCTTGGACGGAACAGGCGATGGAAACGAGGCCCGCGCATCGCAGTAACGGAGGAAACGCCTTGTGTTCGATCCGACCATGTTCAAACGGGTCATGTTGATCGGGAGGGTGTGGCGCATCGCAAAACGACGAAACGGACCTCCCACGGTCAGACGGGGTCATGTTGATCGGGAGGGTGTGCCACCAGAAAACGGATGAAACGGACCTCCTCGCCGATCAAACGGGTCCCGTTGATCGAGGTGTGGCATCATAAAACGGGATTTAAACGGACCTCCCACGGCCGAACGGGTCCTGTTCATCGAAGGTGTGGCGCATCGCAAAACGGACTCCGCGGATACCGTTCATCTCCACCGCCGACCTCCTCCACCTCCACGCCCCCTGCTCATCCAGCTCCACCGCACGCTACTCCACCGGCCACGCTCAACCACCCTCCACCATCTACTGCTCATCCAGCCCTCCACACCACAGGTCTGTTCAACCACCCTCCACGGGCACCCCTCCACTTTCACCGCTCATCCACCCTCCACACCACGGGTCCTGTTCATCCAGGGCAACGCCACCGCCATCGCTCATCCAACGCCTCCCGCAATGCTCACCGCTCATCCAATCGCCCGCTTAGCAGCGAAGGGCGAATCGCCGATCGGGTTCGTTAACAGCCATCGATCGATCGCCGGGTTCCGGAACGCGGAGTTCGCAGCGGAACCGCCAGTTCGGAGCCCAACGCCCGCCGGTTCTTAGAGCCAACGCCGCACACCGCCAGAGTACGAGAACGCGGATCGCCGCCCCGACCTCCCACCGTAATCGAACTCCCAAATTTTCTCGCCTCGCTTCTACCACGGTTTTTTCCATGGACGGCCCAAAAAATTCATGAACCAAGGCCTCAGTTCGCCCGGACTTAAAAGCCCATTTTCTTCATTGATTTTTTGTCATAGAAGTAGGAGCCCACCACATCTATGATGATACCGGTTTTGTTACAATTATCGCATAGAAGTGTCATATGTATGACAAAATTTTTTCGCTCGCCCAAAATGTCACCGATGTTCTTTTTTAAGGTTATGGAGGAATACCGGTTGACAACCCGGGTCAAGCTTTGGTGGTTGCTCCAGGGGAGGATACAAGTTCATGTAGGTTAGGACGGGCAGCAAAGATTAATATCCTTTATTATGATACTTTTCGCCATATGAATTTGATCGACAAAGATCTTAAGCCATCTTCACCGCCTTTCATGGGTGATGTTCGGTAAGTCGGCATATCGGTGGGCAAGATAGCCTTGGAAGTGGCTTTTGGCAATGAGCATGACTATAGGGTCAAACATTGACTTTTGAGGTGGTCAAGATCAAGAGCCCTTATCATTTTGTTTGGACGGCCGGCTTATTCCAAATTTATGGCACGGCCTTGTTATGTTTATCCCAGCTTAAAATGGGTCCTAAGGTAACCATGATGTCTACTACGCAACTTTATTCTTGTAGACTCGTGTTAGGGCCTCCAAGCGCAGAGTTTTGTAGGACAGCGCAATTTTCCTCAAGTGGATGACCTAAGATTTATCAACCGGAAGGTGTGGACTAAGATGGTCTCCCAAACGAATTCAAGAACTAAATACAAGAAATTCTTTGTTCCTCAACACACCCAATACAATGGCAAATTGTATAGGTGCAACTAGTTCCTAAGAGATGGTGATAAAGGTGTAATATGGATGGTAGAAATATATTTTATAATCTGAATAAATAAAAGCAGCAAGGTAGCAAATAGTAAACGGGCACAAAAACGGTATTGAAATGCTTAAAAATGTGGCCTAGGGTCCGTTTTCCTTAGTGCAATCTCTCAACAATGCTAACATAGTTGGATCATATGATTATCCCTCAAAGTGCAGCAAAGAATCACTCCCGAAGTTCCTATTAGCGGAGAACAAAAGATAGGAATTGTTTGTAGGGTACTAAGCCACCTCAAAGCTATTCTTTCCGATCAATCTATCCTAGAGTTCGATTTAGAGTAACGCAAGCTATTCTTTCCGATCGATCTAATCAAGAGTTCGATTAAGATAACACCCAAGAATGTTCATATTCATAATACTCAATCCACACAAAGAACTACAAGGAGACCCCAAAGTTTCTACCGAGAAAAACGGCATCAACCCCTATACATAGATTACCCCAATATCCCAGAAACCCCGGATGTAACTTTCCATATTTGTAACTCCAACCTTGCCATTTTCGCATTGTGATATGATATTCTCCATGGTTGGGTTTTTCTTCATTTTGCATTTTGTCCATGTCATGCATTTCATATCATGTTCATGTGCATCGTGATTCGGAAACGTGTTCGCCTCCATGATTCCGAGCATTTTCCCCTGTCCGCTTTTGCAATCCCAAGACTTATGTCCCCCAAATTCCCCTTTTACATTTTTTCTCGTGAGCTGGTACTAAACTTTCTTTAATGGGCCGAGGTTTGTCAAGTGGCCTTGGTACACCACCGTAGACCACCTGTCAAGTTTCGGTCATTTTGGAGCCTGCTTTGGTACTCCAACGGTTAACCGCACTCCGAAAGGCCTCTTTTGTTGCAGCCCAACACCCCTCCAAACAGCCCAATAACCCATCTAAGTCACTTCCATGCTCTCCTTCGCGGATCACGATCGGTGGGCGAAAACTACACCTCATTTGAGCTTCCTAGCCCTTCTACCTATAAATATAGCCTCCCCAAAAATCCCGGATCATTCCACCCTAACCCTAGCCTGCCTTTCTACGGGACATCCCGCCGGGTTTGACGCCCCGCCGCCCGGCCCAGCCGGGGCCGCCACGTGGCACCCGCCAATACCCGCTGGCCTGGGCCGCTGCCCCCCCTCGGTCTTTGCCCGGCCCCAGCCCTGGCCGTCAGTCAAGGCCTTCCCTTTCCTCTTCCCCCGCCCTCTTCCCGCCCCGGGCTGGCGCCATTTCCCCCCGGCCTGACCCATTCCTCCGGCCGCCCACTGCGAGCCATTGAACCCAAGGGCCTGATCCGATTAGATCCAGGACGGTTGACTTTCCTCCCCGATTTCATCTAAGTCATTTTCGCAGATATTTTGTTGCATCTTCAACGATCATAACTTTGTACCCAAATCCGCTTTTGGGTGTAGCATACCAAAATGTTCGCCTCGATGAGTAGATCATTTCTTCTCATTGCATCATTTTCATTTGAGCTCATCTTGATGCCCGAAATTCTGTTAGAAGAGGGCTTGTGATGTTAGTTTCGATTTTATCGTAACATGCACTTTTGTCATTTTTGCCATGATTGATTGTGCATCCTATGATCTTGAGTCCTACATGTGTTTTGTAATATGCCATGCCATATTTACAGGGGTGTATGCCATGTATTTGTTTGTTCTTCTGGTGGTTAGCACAAGCATGCAAACTAGGCTTCATGATGTTGATTTCACCCTATTTTTGCCGATATTTTTATGCCATGTTAACTTGATGCTGAGAGATCCATGCATATTTTGAGATACTTCAGTAAGGGTGTTTTGAACATATGGTTATTCTCATCCATCCATGCCCTTGTTTGCAATTATGGAGTGCCATAGCTTGAGTCAATCGAGCTCTACTTTTGCTATAAAATGTTTCCCAGATTGTTTACATGTTATTCAATTTTGCCAAGGTTGTTGTAGTTGATCCGTATGCTATGATGTTGTTCTTGCCATGTATAGCTTCTATGCCATGTCTTCTTGATGAATGTATGCTTAGTTTATCTTTTAATGCTCTGTAGTGAGTGCATCGAGCTCTTAAACATGCCTACTTGTTATCCTGTTTTTGTCATGGCCCTGCTTGTTGAATCAGAATCAAACTTGCTATGTTTACGGGGTGCCATCATTTTCGCTCCATTTTGGCTCATGGTCAAGAAGGGACTTTTGTTCTATGCTTTGAGTAGATTCATGCCATGCCTTTTTTGCTATTATAAGTTCCTGTAGCATGTAGTTTGCTTGCTCGACATTGCTTCCCAGTCGTTTCCCAAAGATATATTTTGCACTTTTGCCATGCCTGTTTGGACCTGTTATGATGTGATTTAGCCGTAGCTCGGTTTCTTTTGTCAAGCATCTTGAGTAGATCACCCCATATGCTTTGTTGATACGTTTGGGTGCAAGCTTAATTTCTTGTTGCTTGATATGGTATCATGTCAATGGTAGATTTGTGCCATTCTTGTTTTGCTTGTCATTTAAACCGTGCATCCGATTCCGTGATCTTTATATCGATTTCAACCAAATCATCTGATTTTTCCAGCGGCATACTTGGTTTGCCTGTTGATGCCTGGTTTCATCATTTTCCTTCCGGAGCATGCATGATCGGATCTCAAATCTCGCATATCATGCCATGTATTGCATCATGTTGCTTGTGCATTGCACCGTGATTTATTGTGGTTCCATTGTTTGTGTTCTTGCTTTGGGTAGAGCCGAGACAGCACGGAACAAGGAACCTGTTGAGAACGCCTTACGAGGATCAAGCTTTCGACAACTCGAGAACTTTGCGCAAGATGACCATACCTCAAATCACTTCTATTTCGCTGTTAGATGGTCGCCGCTTGCTATGCCTATGCTATGATGCCTATCACTTTATTATCATGCCTCCCATATTGCCATGTCAAACCTCTAACCATCCTTTTCCTAGCAAACCATTGATTGGCTATGTTACCCTTGCTTAGCCCTCTTATAGGCTAAATTAGTTGCGGTGAAGTTTTGTTCCCTTGTTCTAGTTTGTTCCTTGTTAAATGTTTCTTGTTTGGGTTTCCAAATACCTGCTTAATTTAATGGCCCCTTAAATTGGGTAAATAAGACTCCCGGCCCCCTTGGTTTTTTCCATTTGCCCCCTAGTTTTTCCCCCGGTTTTTCCGAGCCCCGGGGGTATTTTTTTAACCCCATTCTTGGGAATAAGGCTCCTTCCGAAGGTTTGGTTTTAATTTGAGGCCCCTTTTGCGGCAAAATTTTAACCCCACCCAAGGCCTTGAGGTCGGTTTTAGGTTGAACCCGGAAACTTGGGCTTTCAATGGGGAATGTGCCTCGAGAACGAGATATGTGCAGCTCCTATCGGGATTTGTCGGCACAATCGGGCAATTTTGCTGGTCTTGTTTTATTGTGGAAATGTCTTTGTCCGGGACCGAGAACGATCGGGTCATCCCGGAGAAGGAATATCCTTCGCTGACCGTGAGAGCTTATAATGGGCTGTTACACCCTCGCAGGTATTATCTTTCAAAGCCTGCCCGGCGTTATGAGGAGATGGGAATTTGTTAACTTGAGAAAACCCGGTTGACCTTTGATTAAAACACATCAACCGCTGGGTAACCGTGATGGTTCTTTCTCGGAGTCTGGGAAGTGAACACGGTTGGAGTTATGTCCGACGAAGTAGTTTGGATCACCTTGATCGCTATTAGCTTCACGACCGTGTTTTGCTTCTCTTCCCCGCTTCCTCCTTTAAGTGTAGCCACCATATATGCTAGTCGCCTGCAGCTCCACCTCACAACCCGTCCTTCCTATAAGCTTAAATAGTCTTGATCTCGCGGGTGAGATTGTCGAGTCCCCGGACTCCAGATTCTACCAAAACAGGGTGCCGAAATGCCAAGGGATGACGAACCGAGCTCAAGGGAGTTCGACGAGGAACGGTGGTTTATTATGTGTCTTTTCCCGATGATCGGGGAGCCAGCTTGGGACGATCGGGATCCGGTAGCATTTGGGGTAGTTTTTTTATTTTGGTTCCGTAGTCGGACCTTGAGTGTAATCTGATTGATGGATGTTTATTTATGTATTTGTGAAGGTTAAAGAAGCCAACTATGTATCTCTTTCCTTATGTATTACATGGGTTGTGTGAAGATTACCTCACTTTGCAATTGCTTTCAATGCGGTTATGCTCTAAGTCGTGCCACAACGGGAGATATAAGGATCGAGGGCGCTAAGTTGGTAATCGAGCCATCCCCACTTAGGAGCCCCCCTTGATTGTTTGTCAAGCTGTTGAGGCTAGAACAAAATGTTTTGAGTCTTAGGATTATATATATCGGAGAGTAGGATTCCTTTTTACTCCCCAAATTCCCTTCCGCCCGGTGAGGTCTCCCGACGGAAGTTTTGACCTCCTCTCCTCAAATTTCACTAAATTTTTTTAGGATCACGTGGGTATCTTGGAATCGTTCGATGGTTTTGTGACGAGAACATTGTTCTTGGTGCCTCCCGACATTTAGGGGTTGTGGGTGTCCCGGGAGTTGAGCTCCGAGGTGTTGTCACAATTTTATCGTTGCGCTTCGAATACCCGAGATTTGCCGACATCGAAATCTCTTTTGTACAATTGTTGGTGAGATAACCCCGATAACCCAAAGATCGGGCTAGCTCGGGAGATGACTGATAATGGATGCTTTTTAAGGTTGAGGTACACGATTTCGGAAGGTTTCGGTTATGTGTTGACGGATGGATACCGGATCTAGGTATTGTTAGTTTGGGTGATATATTTTGTGTCCCCCAGATCCCCAACACCGATTGCATAACCGTAAAGTTTCGGAGTTTATAGGTGGGATTCAAGTAGCTCTTAGCATTTCTTCCGCAGATATTTGGTTTGTGATTGGGTAATCCTTACCACTTATTTGTTCCAAAGTATTTTGTTATTTTTTTCATCAACCCTTAATCAAGTGGCTTTCACCTTAATGGACGGTGATGTTAGCTTTTGGAATTCATTCTGCTCATCCTTGTTCAATGTTTATTGTGAAGACTATATGTTGCAATTTCTATCCGCTGATTCAACTTGTCATCTCTCTATCAAGTGCTAACGGATGTCACCCCTTCAGATGGCTCCGCCAACGGTCAATCCGGATCGCAATGATGGGAGTCAAACCCTCCACCTCCACCTCCGCCTCCGGGGAGGCAAGCTATCATGGCAGCCACCAATGCTAATGTCGATGATTTTGCAACTCTTGCAAGAGCGACCCAAGGGCAAGGCAATCAAGGAAATCAAGGCCAAGGCAACAACCAAGGCCTTTGCTACCCTCAATCAGCCTCGCTAATCAGCCAAGTCTTTTTCGGGTGTCGAGGCCACGACGACGATTGGCTTGTGGACATCCGCAAACATTTTGAATGTAGCAATGTCGACCTGGAGGACTTTTCAAGTTTGCTTCGCTTTCCCGCTTTACCAAGGATCCAGGATTTAAAAGTTCCCCGGACTTCAAAGCTCACCACATTCCAAAAGTGTTGTTGAGAGCAAGCGTGAGGAGTTCCAATCTCAAGCAAGGCAACATGTTTGTGTATCACAATATCCAGTTCCAAACTCGCCCGCTAAGCAAGACGCCCCGATGAAAAGAGTATGATCTATCAATTCGGAGGTGGTCTGAGAAGATCTGCAATTAGCTCTCGTGCTTTTTGAGCCGAAAAGTATGATGAATTCTACAACATGGCATAAGCAAGAAGCCCAGCCAAATGTGAGGCTTCTAAGAAGAGAATCAGGGATGCGCTCATTTTCTTCTTCCTCTCAAGTGGCAGCTAAGCCAGGTTCTACCTTCCTCCTCCTCCTCTCACAAACCAAAGAACTCAGGTGGTCGGGATCTTCCCACCCCCCAACCCAAAGCTATCACAAGTCAAATTCTCAAGCTCCAAGGTCAAATGCCCTTATCACCGTTCGGAGGGACTTGCAACAAATGTCGCAGAAAGGTCCTATAAAAGTGCTTCAACCAAAGGCGCCTTCCTCCTCCTCCTTTCTTCACAATAAAGGGTCAAGCATAATCCAAAGTCCAAAGGTGAACATGATGAATGCAGTCAAGGGAGGAATCAATGGATTATGGGTAATCTTCCCCAAATGATATTTCAAAAGTCTTATTTGATACCCGGATTTTTTTATCCTTTCATCGACAATTTGATAAGGCATTACCTAAGTTGGTTTTTTTCCCCGGGTTTGAGATCTACCATGTTAGTTCCAATGTCGGTATCAAGATACTATAGATTCCAAACCAATTGTCCTTGGTGACCTTTTATTATCTTTTCTGGAGGATCGCTTTCTAAACAAAGCTCACTTTTGGCTTTGGGAAATTCTTGATCATCTTCAAGAGTGAATTTCCCTTTAAAAATTCGGTTTTTTTCAATGGAAAGGGGAAGCTACTTAGATTCCCGTTTGATCCAAGATGCTTTCCTGGTTTGTGTTCCCGAGGAATTGACGCGAGCCGCATCAACTCCCTTAAAAGGATACAAGCGGACCAATCAAAATTGAAGGTCGAGAACAAAGGTCTGGTTTATCAAGTTACTCCTTGGGGTTTTGTTCTTTTTCCGTAAAAGGATACCCACGCATCGATTTCCTTGAATAAGAAGCTTCCAAGTTCCACTTCCCAAATAATGACTTTTCCAACCAAACAAATGTTTCCCTTGCCTTCTATGGGTTATTGTTCTTTCGAAAAATATTCCCAAAAATTTGGTTTGGTTCAAATAAGCCATTCTTCCCTTGTAAGTTCCAAATTTTCCTGATGAATTCTTTAACCCCCAAATAATTCCCGGCATC
>JAHIAM010007619.1:0-32086 GCA_021605205.1 Aegilops longissima | reverse complement strand
CCACTACAAAAAAGACACATCCATGACATTTTGGGTCGAATAATTTTTTTGTCATGCATACATATGACACTTCTATGACGATAATTGTGATAAAACCCGTATCATCATAGATGTGGTGGGCCTCGCTTCTATGACAAAAATCCCGCCCATGACGGAAAAACCATTGTAGAAGCGAGGGCGAGGAAAATTTCGGGAGTTCCTGCCACGGTGGAGGTCGGGGCCGAGCGATGCGCTTTTTCTTGTACACGACGCGCTGCAGTGTGCGAGGCGCTATCTCTAATCAACCCGAGCGAGGCATCTCCTAATCTAATTTTGAGCGATTGCACTATAGGCTACGCTACATCGAACCCGAGCGATCGATCGATGGCTGCTAATCAACCCGATCGATGCTTCCTCCGCTGAACAAAGGAGCATCAAGGGGGTTTGATGAACAGTGAGAGTTGCGGGGTTTGATGAACAAAGGAGCGGGGTGGATGAACAGTGACCGTGGCGCTGCTCTCTCGGATGAACAGGACCCCGTGGACGAGCCGGAGGGGCTGGATGAATTGGACCCGGTGGAGGGCTGGATGAACCGACCCTGTGGAGGGCTGGATGAACAGGAGACAAAGGAGGGCTGGATGAACAGAGCCCATGGAGGGGTGGTTGAACAGAGCCCGTGGAGAGGGGTGGTTGAACAATAGCCGTGGAGAAGCGCGGTGGAGGCTGGATGAACAGGAGCCCGCAATGCAGTGGAGGCTGGAGGAGGTCGACGGTGGATGAACAGAG
Source organism: Aegilops longissima (assembly GCA_021605205.1). NCBI lineage: Eukaryota > Viridiplantae > Streptophyta > Magnoliopsida > Poales > Poaceae > Aegilops > Aegilops longissima. The sequence goes on along the minus strand of JAHIAM010007619.1, from coordinate 31,321 downwards.
TCTGTGGAGGCCGGAGGAGGTCGACGGTGGAGATGAACAATATCCCATGGAGTCCTGCTTGCGGCACGCCACACCCTCCCGGCGAACAGACCCCTGCTTTCGACCGTAGGCCCAACACAAGTCCGCTTCTCCATTTTGCGGCACGCCGCACTTCTCCCGATCAACAGACTTCCTGCTTCGACCGTAGGAGGTCCGCTTCTCCGCTTTTGCGGCACGCCACACTTCTCCCGGCGAACAGGATCCTGCTTTAATGTAGCCGGTCGAACACAAAGCCGCTTCTCCGCTTCTGCGACGCCAGCCTCGCTTCCATCGCTCGTTCCATCCAAGCCCCCGGCGAACACGACCATGCATTCTCCGACCCAGCCGCTCCCACGCTGCCTGCTGCTCCCGGCGAACACGACGCATTCCGCTGCCTCCCATGAACACGACGCATTCCGCTGCCTCCCATGAACACGACGAAGACGCAGCTCCGCTCCGACCCAGCCATGTACACAAGCCCTAGCCGACGACGATACGCCGAGTAGGCGTTTCGAGACCCCGCCAGTATGTACGTACGCGGGTCTTATTTTCTTTCTTGCACCCTGGCCGCTGTATGACGCATTACATGCTATGCGCGCGCTTTACTACGACACGCGCGCCGCTTCTACATCGACCAAGATGTATGTACACGTCACACCAGAATGACAACGCTACGACACTTCACCAGGTGGGTCCCGACCATCGTGCACTTCCTTGCATGCGAAAATCTAGCTGGTGGGTACTAGCAATGGGGCGAATCTGTGCGAAGATGTAGCCAGGGGTCCCAGCAGTCAAGGGGTGAATCGTTTTTTTCTCGGACGCACTTCCTTGCGTGCAAAGATGTAGCTGGTGGGTCCCAGCAGTCAGGGGGAAACGTTTTTTTTCACGAAATACAGTGGCCTGTCTGGTGGTCCCAGCTGTTAGGTGGAGGAATCATTATTTTTCGCGTAACAAGGAGGCACTTCCTTGTTGTGGCCGTGGACCCAGCTGTCAGCCTCTCCACATACAGTCCACGTCCGATGGAAGTCGTTCCTTGGACAGGTTGACCACGCCACGCCGAGAGCACCACGGCGGTGGACGACAGCGAGGCCTAGGAGGGGGACGACGCGGAGCATGGTAAGATGCGGCAGTGGAAGCCCACGCAGAGAGGAGTACGAGGGTTCTGGTTTGGCTGCGGTGTGAGGCTACCGTCGCCGCAAAAAAACAGGGGGTGTGGGTGAGTAGAGGGATGGCCTGGCCAGCGGTGGGAGTAGTAGGGGGCGGTGAGGCCTCCACGGCATCACAGCCGGCCACGGGAGGCAGGAGCACACGGCACGACCGGCGCTGGTTTGGGCGGCTGGAGCAAGAAGACCAGAGGTTGAAGAAGCACTACGGCCATTGGGTGGACATCGTACGGTCACTGGAGCTAGAATCGTTCATATTGACTAAGTTGACAAAGCCCTCCGTCCCCGTCGACTTAGTTGGCCCACAAGTCATCCTCCCACTATGGTGGGTCCCAGCTAGCAGGGGGTATTCATTTTTTTTTGTGCGTAATAAGGAGGCACTTCCTTGCGTGCGAAGATATAGCTGGAGGGTTCGATCTGTCAGCGAAGGGAACATTTTTTTGCAAAATACAGAGGCCCTTCCGGTGGGTCCCACCCGTCAGGTGGAGGAATCATTATTTTGCGTGTAATAAGGAGGCATTTCTTGTGTGCCGCCGGGACCCAGCTGTCAGCCTCTCCACGCATGTGACCATGTCCGATGGATGTCGCTCATTGACCACGCTGACCAGGCCGCACCGAGAGCACCATGGTGGTGGACGACGGAGAGGCCTAGGAAGGAACGACACGGAGCCGGGAAGACTCGGCAATGGTTGCCCACGCGTGGGGAGTACGAGGGTTTATCGTCCGCTGCCGTCGCCGGAAAATAACAGGAGGTGTGGTGAGTAGAGGAATGGCCTGCCAGCAATGGAGTAGGGTGGGCGGTGCGGCCTGTGGCAGCAGCACAGCCGCCACGGAGGCGGAGCACGCAGTCCCACCGGCGCTGGTTTGGGCGGCTAGAGCAAGAAGATCAGATATTGAAGAAGAAGACGGCCGCTGGATTAACATCCAACAACATCGCTGCTAGAATCGCTTGTGGACTAAGTTGACAAAGCCAAAGTACACGCCAACCTAGTAGACCCACAAGTCAGCCTCCAAATCTGTCCCAAACAGCATACAGCCCGAAATTTCTAGCCAGATTCAAATTAATTTTAAATCTAAATATACCTTAATTTAAATTCAATGAAATTTTACCCGCACAAAAACAATGAAATTTAAAATATCAAAATCTGAAAGAAAATAGTATTTTGGAACTAATTGCCTGTTTGCTGTATTTTTTTTTCATTTTATAGCCCATTTATTATTACTTATAGCCCATTTCTTATTACTTATAGCCCATTTTCTGGGCAAAATGCATCCTCCTCGCCTTGAAAGATTTCCCAAAGCAGGGCGAGAAAAGCAAGTAGGCCTACGTTGGTTATTCTCGAAAAAAAAATAGCTGGCTAGCCATTTTCGTAAAGGAAAAACAAACTGGCTGGTCATGTGCTAAACATATGAAATAAAATCCTGGGCTAGACGGGCCACGGGTCCCGCACAACCCAGTTGATACCCTTCTCCGTCCCAAAAACAAAATTATTACGCTGCTGCTGGTCCCTATCGCATCCTCACCATGTACAAATATCTCCTTATTCCTCTCGTTGTTGACCATGTTGACAACACCGAGGGCGATATCAAGCAGCGAGAGAACCAAGGCGGAGGACGATGGTGAGGCCTCGACGGAACGAACAGGAGTCGGGAAGATGCGCAGAGTTTTAGGGTGCGATGTAGCCATGATGCGTATGCGCAGCAGAGCCAGCCGTGGGAGGCGGAGCAGCGGTCCCGCCGGGCGCTGGTTTGGCTTTTGGCGGCTCGAGGAAGAAGAGATCAAGAAACACGATAGACGTTGAATGTCAATCCAACGGTCAAGGTTGGCACAATCGCTTGTTGACTAAGCCGACACCAAGTAGCATACTTTTTATATATAGGAAGAAAAGAAAACTGGACTCGCTCACCGATAACATTCTCAAATCGTGACTATTCTTGATCTTATGTCGCAACTAAAACTGCGAGGAAAATGCGCTTGTCCGCCGCCCTCCTCCCAGGAACGCTCGCCACATAAGTGACTAGCACCCTTGATTTTCAACCGAGAGGTCTTGGGTTCGAGTCCCAGAACTCTCAATTTTGTCCTCCTTCCTTCCTCGCAAAAAAACGGGAAAGAAAATCAAAGACTTGGGAAGGCGCATGAACAAGCTAGTGTACCAAGAAAGAGACGCTGCCGAAGTTTTAGAAAAAGAGAGACGTGTTCCTGTAGCTGGTTCAATCCAAACCTAGACTATGACTATATATGGTGCTATGCTACTCGCAAGTAATGAAACCGACATATCCAACGCTCGCTTCTCCTCTTCTCTACTTACTCGCTTAGCATCGAAGCTCGCCGCAAAGAACCATGTCCATCGGTTGCTCGTCCACCGCTTCTTCAGCAGTAACAACCAGATATGTACCAAGTCGCCACCCGCATTCATCGCATGTGGGTCTCATCACACCCCGCCGCACGCAAGACCGCAGCCGATTGCTCATCGCAACCCGCTGCCATTGGTGTGGTGCCACCGCTGCAAATCATGCAGAGTCATCCGTCGCGCCTCAACCACAATCCTCAACCCCGCCGAAGTCTTCTACAAATGCCCGAATCATGGGGTAATAATATGTTTAAGTGTTGTTCGCTGCTTTCAGCTTGCTGATTTTTTAATAGTTTGGTTGATGATCTTCCAATTTGATTCGTGTAGAAAAGGGAAGATTCATCTGATTTGTATTTCTGGGAAGTTGCTAATGTGGGGGAATGCAACTACGCTGATTATTTGGTTAGCCGAGGAATCCCAATACCAGCAGGTTGGGGTGTTGGACAAGTAACTCAAGGAACGGCAGAAGAGGAAGATGCAGAGCGAAGGTTAAAGATGCAGTTCCTCCGATCATGGCTAAGCAACAACTGCTGAACGGCCTTGACAAAGAATGAGGAGATGAAAGAGCTTGTGAAGATAATGGGCAAAATCGATGTGCTCAGAGGATGATTGTCTCTTTATTTGCAGTGTATGTAGCACTCGTGATGTATTCAAGGGCTATGACATGAGCACTTTGCTGAAACTAGTAATGAATGAAACCCGTAGCAGGTCAAGCGAGTGTTGTGAACATCTAATGATTTCTATTAACGGAAATCAGGGGTATCCCTTTGCTCAATAAATAAATAAATTTTGATAATAGCAGAGGCCCTGTCGGGTCAGCTTTGTTCTCATTCAAGACGCCGAGCAAATTGCAGTCCAACAGCAAACTATGTCATCAAATTCAAGTTTCACAGCCAAATATGAGTACAACTAAACAACAATGCCATCATGTTTTAGTCATCATACAATCACCAAACACAAATCAGCATACATAACAAGTGATGTTCTCACAGAAAAATACTAAACAACATGTTCATCAGGTTTCAGCTTGTCATAGCAAACACAATTTCACATAGTAGATAAAAACGCCTTCCGACAGCAAATACGACAAAAGCAATGTAATCATCATCCGCAGCAGCAGCGCCAACATCTTCGCCATGTGTATCAGCCTGAATCGTAATTCCCACGGTGTCATCTTCTTCTTCGCCCTCAACATCCTCGAACGCTTGGCTTCTTCTTGATCAACTCTTGTATGTCCACAACACGACGGCAATCTTTTCGCCAGGCCATTGACGTGATGGTTCTCAAAGATATTAGGAACATCTGTGTTATCTTGTACATCGAGCAAGTAAGCATCATCTTGTTGTGCAACTTCATTAAACGAATTCCTCTTCTCAAACCTTTGCAATACTCTCCACCATCGCTACGCATAAATGTGTCTTCCAAGAAAAATATCTGTGTTGCTTGATTTGCCAAAATAAAAGGCTCGTTGGTCCGGTACGCCGCTTGACATTGATGGATTTGAAATAATCATCAGCTCTAGGTTTTGCGATCCTCGAAAACAGGTTATACCAACGACAAAGACAATGTAACCACACACCGATGATCCTCAAATCGAGATATACTGCAACCGAACAATGTGTTATGTTAGCATACATTTCAGTTGTCTCTTTGTCATACGATCCGTGCTCATGATGGCACTGTTTTGTGTCTTCCCGCCTTCGTCTCGCGCAAGGGTGTTGTAGCGCACATCTCCAACAACGCAAGATTCATAATGTCTTACCCGAGTATCGTGACCCATTGCTAGTGAGTAAAGGGCATCATCAACTGCCTGCCCATCCTCCCGCATCTTCTTAACCTATGGTTAGAAAATAGACAAGCTGATCATCTTATGTACTCAATATATTAAAAAACTGACAAAGGCAATTCAAAAGCTTACATGGTTCTTGAACCATTTCGCAAATCCTGCCATAACCAGTTTGTCAATGTTTCTTGGATTTTGCGGCAAGAACTCCTTTTTGTAGATGCTGCACAACATAGTGATCGCACAAACATCTAAATATATAAGAATGTGCTGCAAGTTTAGTAGATTACGATGTATAAGCTGCAAGATCGCACTTACTTGATATAAGGTAGTATCTCGTGACAGTTATTCAACACATACCAAACCATTTTGTCCAAATCTTTAGGTTTGTCCTCTTGTCGACTCTTCCCTCAGAACTCAAACAGAATAATCGAAAACATTGAGCCCGGATTGTCTTCACCCACCTCTTTGCTAAGCTGATCACTGTTTCAATGTATTTTGAGCAGAATGTCAACGCTTCAGAGCAATGTAGGCCTCTCGCAATGGAACCCTCAAGTCTAGCTCGTTCCTAACATAGCCCTTGAAAGTGCCTAGCCGCTTTCAATAGGGTACATCCAGCCATACTGCATCGACCTCTAAGTAGTGCCTCATCGTAGATGAATAGCCAAATGCACCATCACATCAAAGAAGGTTGGAGGATATATCTTCTCAAGGTCGATAGGATAGTTGGTATCTTGTCTCTAAGACGCCCAAAGCATCTATCCTGATATTTCTACTTCAGAGTTCCTCAAGAATTGTCCCAACTCGCAATCGCTCAGATAAGTCGTATGCCCAATCCTCTAAGGATAATAGGTAAAACCCTTTGAAGTAGGACGTGGCAGTCATGAGTTTTCAACCCTTGTACCTTGTTTCCATCTACACCGACTCTCCTTTCGTGGTTGGAAGCAAATCCATGTGGGAATCTCACACGTGATGTGACCTCGCAGAATTCTTTTCTTTTTACCTTGTCCAAGACGCATACAGTTGGTGCCATATCCCGTGGTTTACCTTCATCTTGCACCGCAAATCCTGTCTCGATACCCAGTGTGTCAAATCAATCCTAGATTTTAAGGTATCTTTCGCCTTGCCTTCAATATTAAGAAGTGTGCCGATAATGTTGTCACATATATTTTTCTCGATGTGCATCACATCAAGATTATGCCGCAGATCCAAATCTTTCCAATACTCCAAGTCCCACAAAGTGGACCCACGGGTAAACAATAATCTCTCTTCTTCCCCGCCACGCTTCCTTTTCCCGCTACCATTACCGTGATGGTTTCCGTGTAATATGCCCGACCTTCTAATTCCACTTGCAACTCATCGGCGGTGAGCCTCTTTAGCGATCACGGTTTTCATGCTTTGCATTGAACACATGTCTTCGGTATTTTCTAGGATGCGGCTTGTCCTTGGCAAGGAAACAATGGTGTCCAATGTAACAGATCTTGCTAAGTATTGCGATGACAACGGATTCTGTCACAAAGGAACACATGCATTGTAACCATGTGTCGCTCGCCTCGACATAGTGCCCAAAGCCGGATAATCATGGATGCACCAAATTATAACAGCACGCAGAAAGAAATCAGCTGGTGGGCTGCTATATAGGTCTCGAGGAGAACACCCTCCATAGCTGTTGAAGTTCCTCCACAAGAGGCTCCATGAACAAATCAAAATCCTTTCCAGTGACTTTTTGGACCTGGGATGAGCAAGGCCATCATGTAGTTTGATTCTTTGGTGCGTATATTTGGAGGCATGTTGTAAGGATAATAAGCACCGCCACATGCTATATGTGGCGCCTGTGGCCAAATGGGTTAAATCCATCCAAAGCTAAGCCAAGTCTAATGTTTCTCGGTCAGCAACAAACTTTTTGTGTTTATGATTGAAGCTTTTCCACTCACTACCATGAGATGGATGGCTCATTACATTCTCATCTTTGTACTCTGGTTCCTAGAATGCCACAAGACATCCTCTCTTGTTTCAAAGATCATGAAACAACCTCTACAATCTTGGTATAATTGGAAAATGTCTCGTAACATTATGAGGAATCCTCTTCACAACATCGCCATCTTTCCATCTTGATGATTTGCATTTCGGCATTCACTTGTTGGCATAATCCTTCCGAACATAACACAATTATTCTTACAAACATGGATCATATCATATCCAATTCCAACTACACGAAGGAAATTCTTCATTTTATCAGAGGTGTGTGGCAGCTCGACGATCTGGGAAAGATTTATGAAAGCAGCCAACATCGATCGAATGATTTGTTGGTCATCCGCCAGATGTCTTCACCAAGAAAGGTGACCATAGCTGAGAATACTAACAGCTTATTTCCGGGTGACAGCCACGTTGCATTGTTCCAACATGCGGCCCACCGCTTTTTCTTCTCGCAGTGAAAGTTCACGAAATGCACGAGCATTTCGTAGCATTGTTTCAATGTTGGTCAAACTCATTGGCTCCGCCACCACCACCTCCTCCTCCTCTTCCACCGAGCATCGTGCAGATCAAGATGGTGATCTGCTGCTTCCACGTAGTCAATAACATTGACGTTCACAGCTTCACCATGATGAACCCACCTAGTATATGTGACCGACATCCCATACAAGTGTAGATGATTTTGCACAGTTGACTGGGGTCTTGTAACTGAATTCATACAACTGCTACACGGGCAGAGCACATCTGATTTCGGACCACCGTACTCAGCTCTGATAAAGTTCATGAAGTTTTCAACCCCCTCGACATATGCAGCGGAGAATCTTCGAGCAGAAGTTATCCAAGTCATGTCCATCTATTAGACATACAAATTAGTTCTTCTACTAGATATTACAGGAAAAACATATATGCTTTTTTATGAAGTCCAGAAAAAATACCTAGGTCGATGTCTAAAGCTATGGCAAGATATTTGGACGAGCAGATCTAAGTAACGAAATATATGTAAAGCTAATTCAGCAAACAGATTTGAGTGCTAAATTATGGCAGGTTGTTTCAGCAGTCAATGAGGCCGAGCACACAACCATCAAACTATCGAAGGCCATCGCAGCAACAAAGATCGAGTATAAAACGGTGTAGAGCTATTTCACCTAACAGATTGGCTACTAGACCATGGCAATCTACGTCACAATAAATATATGGCAGGATATTTTAGCAACTAATCGGCCTTGGCATGCCATCTCAGCTAAGCAGATTGAGTGCGTAACAGGCAAGGAAGCTTCTAAGCACAGCATATTGACTATAAACTACTTCCACAAACAGTGAGATTAACAACGCCTATCGCTAACATTCAGCGCTACACCGACATGAACGGGCCTCGCCTAGAATGCGGTACCATGGGAGAAGCTGACCGCCGCATCTTCCACACAAACGTCGCCAGCGGTGGCGGCGCTGACCGCCGTGGCGCCCACAAGAACGTAGCTAGCGGTGGCGGCGCTGCTAGAGGACGGCAGTCTACGAGAGCGCATCGGGAGCGAGAGGATCGCCGCATGCGCCCCTCGATGAACCGTGGCGCCGGCGTATCGGGCGCGGAGGGAGGGCGGCTTTGGCGGAGCGAATGGAGTGGAGGGGGACCGGGGGGAGGGGGTTTGCGGAATATTATTGGCTAGTTGGCCGAATGGCAGTTGAATCAGATTTGGGGGTAATTTTTGGGTGGGTGGAGGATTTTCGCGGTGGGCGGGGAGTTTGACGATGGTCGGTTTCTCCAAGTGCAGTCCCACGTGTCGCTGAAGAGGCAAGTCAAGCATGCCCGCTTGCGTGAGCCGTGCAGGACCAACGTGTGGGGTGCAATGCGACCGCGACAGAGTGATGTGAGTGTACCGCTTTTTTCCTTTTAAACTAGGTGCTTCGCCTCAAAAAACTTGTTGCTTCGCGATCCATCGATACTACTACTAGTAATCCGTAATCCCGACTAAAACAGCGCTGCCGGTCTTTTCCCCTGCGATATGCTGGGAGGTTGGCTTAGTTGGGTTTTTTAGGACGAGTAATGCTACACCTACGTAATCCTAGTTACGTAATTAACGTAATATGAAACGTGTGAGCTGTTGATTGTAGATTGGGGGGAGGGAAGGGCCCACCACCATGAAAATCAGGGGAGGAGAGAGAGAGGCAATTTACGTTAACCCTTTCGTAGGTTCCCGTAGATGTAGAAAGATGTGAAATGTGTGAATGTGTAGTGGACGTACTATTGGAGTGCCTAAGATAAATTGTGTATGTATTGACCCTATGTGTTTATTTTACTTTGCATGTTAGATTTGTCTCGGTTCAATAAAAAGCAAAGTTGGTTATGATGGTGTGCCTGTCATCCTGCAATATAGGACGTCCGATCTATATCTAACAGATAGGAAGGAAACTATGACAATTTACCCGCACTCCTCTCCACATTTGCAGATAAGGCTTTCCCTCAATCATCCTTTTCTCCCACAAGATCTTGATCTTTCGTGCAACGCACGGGCATCTTGCTAGTACTCCTACAATATACTATATTTGGAAGTTCATATACACCGGCCGAGATTAATGCAAACACGGCAGATTTTCATTACATTTCAAACTTTTATAGGACAGAAAAATAAAAGAAACCCGACCCTAAACCTATTCTACGACAGCAACCAACATCCTCCATCTGCGATCTCCATGTACGGGGGCGGGGTTCAAGACCCATGAAAGTGAAGGTGTGGTCTCCGGCGAGGAAGAGTAGAACACGGGAGACGGACCGGCCAGTTGGCGCACCATGCCCTGCCGCCTTCCATGCCCTACTCATCCTCGGAGGAGTCTCGACCGGCGGTGCCGGACGTTGAAGGCGGCAAGTAGGACGCTGGCTGATGGTGCTCCCATCGCCGGCCGCCAGCGGGCTATCGCTTGTCCGTCGCGCCCACGCCCAGCTACGCCGTTGTTAAGGCCACGAGCGCCGACTTGAGCAAGGGCGGCGACTCGAAGCTTCATCCTCAAGACAAGCTTCTCCCGCAGAGCGCGTCAAGGCCGCGGTCATGGCGGATGTGGTGCCATGTAGCAGGACGATGCGCTATGGTGTGGAGGTTAGCTGGGTGTTGCCGCTTTAAGTAGCGCATTCTGGTGAGGCCAAGCGTCCAGGTGTGTCATTAAGTCACCGGAGTTGGTTCCTCGAGCACCAAGCGTCTTAACTACGGCATACGGACGGATGGCATGAATGCGGGCAGCTGGTGCCGGCTGGGAACGCACGGCGCGACGACGCGAGGGACGAGGGTTTTTGGTGTGCCAGGGTAGTCGGCTGCGGTTGTGGCAATGTTGGAGATGCCCTTTGCTCACATGTGATCCCCACATGTCATTGAAAAAGCAAGATGACCCGGCATGGTCTCAGGTCCTGGGGATGCAATTGGTCGTGTTACACCACTCCACGGACGCGTTGCGGCGCGCGCGCACTTCGGCCCCCCCATGCATCCTCGACGAGCCGGTGTTGCAAATCATGGGCAACCAATACCTCAACCAAAATTTTGGTCATGACCCAAAGATTGGTCTTTGTTTGATGGTTGCCATTTCTTTGGCATGCCAATGAACTCTAGCCAACTCTAGTTCATTTTTCTTGCCAATGTCGGCCAAATCATGGGCAACCAATACCTCAACCAAAATTTTGGCTACCCAATGCTTTGATGGGGCAACCTTGGGCACAAACCAAACATACCGCTGGTCGTGCACAAGACTAACGCCACCCTCAAGACACTAAAACCGACCGTGTCTAGCGACGATATGAGCGCGCTTCGCCACCGCGTCGTCAGGTTCAGAGGCGTGTGCCGAGCTGCGCCTGTTGTTGGCCCCAACGACCCACATGAACGGTTGTCGGTGGCGAGGAGGTCGGGCCAGCTCCTCCATTGACTAGTTCGCCACGTCGTTCCGACGGGTGTGCCCCACATGTCGGTTTCCTGTTTTCCGCCATATTCGAAAGCATCCGTTGTTCGCTACAGTGCATTAGGCCTTTCACTATGTAGGCCAAGCGAGACAACTTATTGTTTATTTGAGCTGCTCAAGTATAATCATGTGGCGCTTGCTTATTTCTCATTCCTCTCCAACCCTCTTCTCCATCGATCATGTCGCCTCCAAATGAGTCCATCCTCCCACATGCCTCATTTGAACATTCCACGAGTATCATTCGCATGTACCCACCCTAGTCCTCTTTCAATAGATCTCCGGACCCCGAGATGAAATCGAGAGGGAACGAGTGGGGCACGTGATACCTAAGGCGGATTCAAAATTTTGAACCGTGATCATAGCATCCGCAAATCATATATAAAGGGTATTCAATGTTCGCTTCTTTTGAACGCACAATATACTCCTCCTATCCTTTCTAGTTTACATATAAGTTTTATGTGTAGTCAAAGTATCTCTACTTTGATCAAAAAGGTATCAACATTCAACAACGCCCAATCAATATTGTTAGATTCAGACGCATTCTAGATTTGTACTTAGATGGTTTCCAATTTGACTATTGACAAGATTAATAGTACATGAGATGTATAATGTGAAAATTATATCATTGAAACTCCTTTCATATACGAAATTTGACCGTATGCTTTGTGTAAGTTGCATGTCATATATTATTACTCTAACATTTGGTCAAAGTTAGCCTCAAAAACGCATTAGACCTCAGATGCTTTGTGTAAGTTGCATGTCATATATTATTACTCTAACATTTGTGTAAGTTGCATGTCATATATTATTACTCTAACATTTGGTCAAAGTAGTATAGTGGAAGTGGATCCTCCGACGTAGGTATCCCTCGCCTTACCCTCCCTTTTGGTCACTTATCATGGACCCCATGCTTGCTAGGCCCCGCATGTCGGCTTACTCAATGGGTTCGCCACGCCAGGGATCCTCCTCCGTAGTATACCCCTCTCTTTTTACTCCGCATAAAACGGAGGGAGTGGTGGTATAATAAATGACGCGGGCGGGGAGGGGAGGGGCCTAGGTTTGCTCTCAATCGCGGTCCCACAAGCGAGCAAAACGCAAGACGGCGCATTCCATTCGTGAGCGACGGAGGGTCCAGCGTGTCGGCTGCAACGCGAACGCGATAAGAGCAATGTACAAAAAACCGATTGACCGTCATCACCGAACCACTATTCACACCGTAACCTTCGCTGCTCGGCCTACGCCAGCCACTGCCCTAAAACCACACCAAATCTCCAGCCCATTCCCCCACCTTTCGATCCCCTAGCCCGCATCAAGCGTCCCCTAGTTTGCCGGAAAGCCATGGTGCGCCGCAAGATCACTTACTACAAGATGCTGACGCCGGAGCGCCGCGCAGAAATCGCGGCGGTGGCGGTCGGCGCCATCGACCTCCGCTCCTAAGCTCATGGCGGCGGCCAATCCCCGAAGTTCTCTCGGAGCCAAGCACGAGGAGGAGGAAGCCGATCCAATGTTCATGGCGGAGGTCGCGCGTAAGGCCCCCGGCGGTATGAGACGATGGACGCCGACTTTGTGCCGTCCGAGTCCCCATGGTGCAAAGCGGACCAGCGGTTCAACATGGCGATACTAAAGGAGGACCGGAGGCAGAGGCTCAACTCGACGCAGAGCGACGATGCCGCTGCCATCGAGGCTCTCCTGCAGCGGAACCGATGTCGGGATGTGAACCGGGCGGGAGGCTCAACTTGAGGCGGAGCGCGGATGCCGCTGCCATCGAGGCCTCCCGCAGCGGAACCGACGCCCCGACTTGAACCGGGCGGCAGAGGCTCGACTCGACGCAGAGCGCGCGGATGCCGCCTCATCGACGCCTCCTCGCAGCGGAACCGGACGCCCGGACTTGAACCGGGCGGCGGAGGCTCGACTCGACGCAGCGCGCGGATGCCGCTGCCATCGAGGCCTCCGCAGCGGAACCGGACGCCCTCGACTTGAACTGGTTGTGCTCGTCTGCAGAAGCGCCCAGACGCCCCGCTTGAACGAGTAGCTGGAGGCCGAGGACAACCACGGTGCGGAGACACACGTCGGCAGCGACGGCTGGTTCGCGCCGGCAGCCAAAGACGACGAGGCCGTCTCTTTCCGCGAGCAGTGATAGTTTTTCTTTATGTTGTTGTTTTTATGGATCTTTTGCTGTGTAAAAACATATATTTGTTATGCAAGTCGCCTGACTTGGGTCAGTCTACCATTTCAGGCGGTTGGATGAATATCCTACGTCTCCTAACCCTTCTTTCCTTCTTCTTCTCTTCTTCTTCCCCAATGCATCACCGCACGGGTCAGAAGGATACTCCCCAACATGTGGTTGGATAAACATACTCTATGAACGAAAATTATGTGTCAGCGATAGGATGGCTGAGTTTGGTTTGTTCACATGCAACAAGACGTGTCGTGAGGGTGCTCCCCTTGGTTGGGTTTGCGGCGCAGGTGGAGCGATCGCGGTGAGAGTGCGGTGCGCACTGCCGGGCGTGCAGGAGCGACTGCGGTGAGGGTGCGGTGCGACCGCGATAGCCGCGGCGTAAGTGTACCTCCTTCTCATTTTGAAAACTTTAGGCAAGCTTGGCAAAATGTGTGGCTGGTTTGGCAATGCAAGGCCTAGACCCAAACAAGATAAGTATGTATGTACTAGGAGTACTAGTGTTAAAAAAGAAAGGAGGGTTTCTTCACGGATTTAATCGATACAAACTCGCTTCACGGTCAATTAATGCGATTTTTTCTCCAAAGACCAAAGAGCTAACCATCTCACTCCTCATCGCTGATTAATGCAATGCCATGCAAACCAACCTTCTCACTTCCGCATGCATGCAGGGATATTAATGTCCTTGGTTGCTAACCCCATCAATTTTGCCTCGATTAGTGTTAGTGGCCCTTTGCAAATTGTAATTTTGATATACCGCCTTGTGTACAAAAAATGGAGGTAGTAACTATATTTGACTTCCTTCCCCATTGTGGTGACGCCGATTATATCTTTTTTTGGTGGTTTACGGCGCGCTCGACGGAGAACACCATTGAGGAGACCACAGAAGTCATTCGCAAGTGCGCGCCTAAGTTTCGAGACAACCGCCTTTATTTGCATCCAGAAGTCCTTTACTAGTACTACTAGGGAGTGCGTGAGATGGTTTCTAGAAGAAGACGATGGAGAAGCGGAGTCAAGCCAAGAGTGAAATGATGGTTGCTTCATCCGCGCTTTTGTGATTTGACGCCTCACCGCTTTGTGATTTGTGATAGAAGGGACAGGGAGTAGACTCGTGTTCTATATCTGTACTACATGCGCCCAAGCATGGGAGAAAGAGGAGAGACTTTGCATTTTTCTATTCCTTCAATCAATCAATCGTGGAGCTCGGTTCCATCTTTTGGCTTTGGCAACACCGCCCACAATGGTTCCCATGATGCCAAAAGCTATTTTCACATTTGGCTACACATTGTGGATGCCCTTAACCATACCACTTGGTTTTGCTCATGTGTGCTATCTATACAAATCTCAATTATATTGATCTAAAAATTATAGAATCAAGATTAGTAAAAGGAGGTGATTTTGCTGCCATGGATGGCGGGGAGCTTTCTTATTTGAGCAATGCTACATCCACGTAATGGTTTACTTAAAGTTACTTAACGATGTGATGTGGGACTATTTGATTGGATTAAAGGTTAGGCCCACCCCACGGAAAATCAGGGAGGCATATATAGATTAGATGGAAAGTATATGAGCAGCTATGTAGCCTTTGTAAGTCTAGGATTAGGCTTATTTTCGGAGGACGTTGTCCCGGTAGTTGCTAACATGCGTCCCACGTGTCGTTGCTTTAACAAGCCGATCCGCTGGCCCCACATGAGGTAGAACAACGGCAGAAGCAACACGTGGTTAAGTTGAAGAAGATGAGGAAGAAGCGGATTCAAGAACGAGTGAAATGATGGTTGCTTCTGCCCCTCCAACTTAACTACAGGGAAAGGTGCAGCCTGCTGGATTTCGGTTCATTGCATCTTCTAGGTTCGAACTCGGGTGCACGCGAGATCTCACCCCCACCAACCTGCACCTCGCCGCCGCAAGGATATAAACAACACAAAGAACAACACAAGGGATACAAGGTTTATATTGTTCGGGCCACCACCGTGGTGTAATACCTACCCAAAGGTGTGGTGTGGTGGATTGCCTGTAATGATGATGTGGAGCCCGTGAGCGGGCGAGCTTGCCGCTGCCGCTGCCGAGGCCGTGAAGGGTCGAGCGGAGGCTCACGGGCGGTTCTCGCCTTCAAAGACCAAGCCGAAGCGAGGTGTTGCCGATCCGAGGCTTCATGAGGATCCGCCGCCGCAGCTCCACCGCCAGCATGGTGCCGCCAACAAGTGACTCTCGTGGGCTCATGTCCCGCTCCAGCCTCCTCAACATGCATCATGCCTCGTGGAGGCGCTTAAACTTACGCTTGGCATCGTGGAAAACAGTTATGGACTGTAATATTTGATTTTGAATTCCTTGAGATTGGCGCTTTTCCTTGCTACTTTCTTATGTTCTATGCCGGCAGAGCCTGCCACGCCGATACCTCACCACAAGTTAGCCCCGATCGGAAACCGTGACGGGACCAAGGGGTGAGGGGCTACGTGACAAGTAAGGCTCCCGAGTCGCTGATGCTCAGAGTCCCCTGGCGCATTTAACAACAAGTAGGGAGGTGAGATGTATGGCTGAATTTACCATTCTACGTCGGGTAGAGCCCGCCTCAAGATACCTCAACCGGCCGCTAGCCTTCGTAACTAAGGGGTGAGGGGCTACGTGACCGCTTAGGCTCTTGAGTCGTGATGCCTCAGGAGTCCCCTGACGCTCAAACGGCCTTCAGACCTTGGCTCCGGCCGGGAGGGACGGCGACGAACCAGGCCCGAGGGGCTCTGGCTAGGGCGCATCCGGCATGACCCAGCGTAGCTCCTCGCGGCCCAAAATTTCTCGCTGCACTCCCGAGGGGAGGCGCACGATGAGGCCGCACATTGAGCCTGGCCCCTCGAGGTTGATGTGCCGGGGCCACCTCGCTTGTTTATCACCAACATGATCATAGCGCCTGCATGTGACGTGGCATAGCCGCCTCCTCGAAGTCGCTACCAGCGTGAGCATGGTGCTTCCATCGGTAGCGTGAGGGGGCCTCCCGAGGAGCCCTCTGGGCGCAGGGTGGCAGCCCCGCCGACACGTGGCTGGCACAAGAGGGGCTCGACGAGGTTTATATGGGTATCCGTGAGCCAGCTGGACTCGAGGGGCCCACCTCAAGGCGGGTTGCGCCTGCACTGGCCTTAACTTGTGACGTGTTCCTCGCAAATTTGGTTAGATGTCGATGCTCTATGTCCTCGGTCCCGCCTCGAAGGGTCTCAAATGCCGCCGGGTATGCTGTGTCGCGATGCCGGGACAAGGCTGAGGATGAGGGCTGGAGAGCCGAGGAGCTCATGAGTCGCGCATGCTCGTGTACTTCTTTAACGTGCAAGCAGCCGACATTATGAAGAAGGGTGCCGTGGACAGCACCAAATAACAATCATGATGGGTCAAACACACAACCCGAATAAACGCAAGAGGGGTACATGCCGCTGGTCTGGCTCGAGTGGCTTGGGATGATGCAGCCAGGGCGCCCAATAAAGTAAGCTAGAACATGAAGCAAAAGGGATACACGCCACAGTGGACGGACCCACGCTGCCGGGAATGATGCAGCCTCGGGGGCGCCCAGCCTAAAAAATAAAACTCAAGGATGTCACCGATAACGTTGAAGACGAAGGGATGCTGAAGTAGCGACATCGTGGCGCATGGAAGCCGATCTTCACGAGCCCCTGTGCCCAGGAGCCCGGGAGGCTCCGAGAGCGCCGGTGGCTCCTCGCGACCTCTCCATCCCCGCCAGATCATGGAACGCCTGGCTCTTGAGGCTCCAAATGCTCCTCATGAGGCCAGGCGTGGGCAGCCGCTGCTCAAGAAACCGTAAGGCATGCGAACATAGTTGTGTGGTGGACCTTCACAACGCCCACACGTGAGGGGCCATAGGCGCCTCAGAGGCGGCTCTGTTGAGCCCTCGTATGTCAATGCAGACGACAGCCCACCATCCTCGCTCTGGATGGGGAGCTACGGCGGCAGCCGGCGGCTGCCACTCACGACTCTTTTGACTCCGCAGCCCCGAATGATTTTTTGATGAACTCCCGAGGGTTTAGCCCTCCTGCCTCACTCCTTCCCGAGGGAAACATTCTTTGAAACACGCCCAGTGGTGCCCAAGCGCCCCTCAGGATCTTAGCAAGGTCGGTGGCCCTCCAGAGAGAGCCCCCAGCCTGCTCGAGGAGGCGCCGGCGCGCCTTCCTATGCGACATGAAGGAGGTGCCCCTAAACAGCAAAGCGACCTCGAGGGGCCTGCCTCCCCGAGGGGTCGGGCTAGCGATGTCTTTCTTCTTGAAGCAGCCTCGAGGAGCCCCCCCGCCCGCGATCCGGGTTTCAAGTGACGCTGCTTGAAAAGCACGCCCAGGAGCACACTGCTGGCTCTCTCTCTTCACAAGGCACCATGATGACTCCACCGCTTCTCGCATCTTGAGGACATTGTAGCCGTGATGAGTCACGCCATGAATTTGGCTGTAGCTGGTACCCGAGGATGGCATCAGGCGGCAGCGTAATGGGCGACGCCGAAGTCGATGAGCTCGGTGCGGTAGTTGTCGCCGCTCAAGGTGACAGGAGGCGGACCTGCCCAATCGGCACCGTGGAGCCACCAATGACCCGGAGAAAGGCTTGGTCGGTTGAAGCTGATTGTACGACACTTGAAGTTTGTTGAATGTCTCGACGGACAGACATTGAGCCCTGCCCGCCATCGGCGAGGGTCCTGTGACTTGCACGTTGTCGATGATTGGGGAACAAAGCATCGGAGGACTCGCTGTGGCTACGTGACTTGAGCTGATCCGCCGAGCTGAACATGGTGGCGCACGCTAACCACCCGAGAGGGCTGTGGCTTTGAGCTTGGGAGGACTGCATTCATTTCACGGGCTAACTGCTTGAAGATGCGCTTGAGAGGTCTGGGCTTGAGCTCCGCCCAAGATGCAAGCTGCTGCGCATGCCCTGGAAGCCACAAACCCTCGCCCCGATGATGGTCTTCATTTCTCCTTGGTCTGGGAGAGGAGGAGGCTCATGATGCCTTGGCGGGCGATCCTCGCGAGGTTGATCCTCCAGCCTCCTCGCGAGGCTGATCCCGCCAAATGTCCTGGCGAGGTCGGCGCGCCACCCTTGGCGAGGGCCACGGTCTTCCCAGGTCCCTGATTTCTTCCTCCTCTTCAGCCAGTAGCTCGATCACTACGGTCGGGTGTCGACCGATTCGCCATCTTCTCGCACGGCTCGAGCTCTTGACATTCGCTGGTGTTGTGGTGGAGGTCGTGGTACAAGCATCGGCTTCCCTTGGAAGATCGGGCTGATCTCTCCCTTGGTGTCTCGTTCTCTGCGCGAGCACGGCAGGCCCTTTGCGCCTCACATCCTTGACCTTGGGCTTCTTTTCTCTCGGGTCAGCAACCGCAGCTCGAGGTGGAAAGGCGCCCTTCCTCAGCCCTAGCGCACTTGGTCGCCAAGTTGAACAGCCCTGTGGATGTGCACAGTGTCTTCATGCATCGCCAGCTCCTTCATCTTGACGCCACGCAAACCGCCGGAGAAGGCTGAGATGATGGCCTCGGTCACCTTGGGAATCTTGAGGCATGCGTTGTTGAAGCGCCGGATGTACTTCTGCAGGTCTCTCCGTTGCTGATGCGCGATGTCGCCACGGCAGGAGGCCGATCGCGAAGTGCCTTGGAAGTTGGCGATGAAGCGGGTGCGCATCTCGCCGCAGGAGGAGATCGCCTGGGGCCGTGTTCAGGAGCCGTGCAGGCACCGCCTTTGAGCGCCAATGGGAAACCAGTTTGCCATGACCTTCTCGCTCTCGCTGATGCGGCTGATGCCCACCAGAGAGCTGGAGGAACCCGCGGGTTTTCCGTGGTCGTCAGAAGCAGGAGGTAGGTCCGGCCTCGAACTTGCCGGGCCACGCCACGCGTAGCTCGGGCGGTGAAGGCGCGCAGCCTGCAGCTTGCCACGGGAGGCCTTTTGGTAACGAAGGGCTTGGTCTGGCGGGTCCACGGTGTCGCAGCCGGGAGCAGCGCTGGGTCTTAGCGGCCGCGAGCAGGAGAGCTGTCGTCGGACGGGCCAAAGCGCAGGAGCACTCGGCAGCTTCTTGGGGCGCAGGGACCTCTTGACAGCTCGGGCTTGTCAGCTACTGGTGCCGGACGGAGGGGTTCCGCCAGGCCACGCCACTTTGGGGCTAAGGCGCTTTTCTTGAGGGGGAGGCGGCTGAGGCGCCCCGAGTTTTTTCGCTCACGAAGACGGGCGCCGTGCAAGCGAGAAGGACGGGCGGGGGAGCCTCTTTACGGCGCTGGACGGAGTCGGGCGACGCGCCGAGCCACTTCCTTGTAGACGCTGCCGACGGGCGGGCGCAGGAGCTCGCTTGTCAGCGATGAGCGCTGCTCGAGCCTCCATGGGCATGTGGAGGCGCGAGACGAAGAACCAGCTGGGCGAGCGAGGGAGTAGCGGTGCGGCTGCTCGCCACGGACGGATGCTAGGACGATGCTTGCTGCCGTTTCGCCGGGCCGGTGGCGCGCTGACGGCAAAGACGGGAACGGCGGGCGGCCACCGACGGGGCCGCCTGGGCGATGCGGAAGCGAGCGCCTGATAGGCCGCGCTGGGCCCGACGAAGCGCCCCATATGGATGCGAGGGGCGGCTAAGAACATGGCGGCGGAAGGCGGATTCCGCGCACTTTACCTAGCGCTAAATGTCGGATTTCGGTTCCGCACTCTAGGTTCAACTCCGGGTGCACGCGAGATCTCACCCCCACCAACCTGCACCTCGTCAGCCGCAAGGATCTAAACTACACAAAGAACAAACACAAGGGACACAAGGTTTATACTCGGTTCGCCACCATTGTGGTGTAATACCCTACTCCAGCCAGGTGTGGTGGATTGCCTCAGGCTGATGATGAACAATACAAGGAAGAATAGCCTCATGAGGGTCTGTTTCTGGCCAAAAGATTTAACTACTAGGGGAGTTTGGTCGCTCTCTCTCTCTTCTCTAGATTCAACGTGTCTCTAGCTCGCCTCGATTCCGGATGGCCCCACCTGTGGGTGGCTGGTCCTATTTATAGGCAAAGGCCCATGGCCTCTTCCCAAATATTGAGCGGAAGGGCTCCAAATAATTGGCCATTTTGAAGGGGAACATCTAGTACACTTATCCCGACTAAAGTTGGTCTCATCAACGCTTGCCTCCTTTGCACCAAAGAGGAAATGAGGATTACATGGCTGGCTGGCGTCACCGGGCGCCTTGGTCGTCATGGCTATGCCATGGGCACCTCGTTAGGTACCCCCGCTTGATCTCTCCGCCTCGCGAGCCAGCCCGACGAGGCTGTGCTCGAGGAAGCTTCCTGTTGTCCGCCTCATGAGGCTTGGCCTCGCGAGGGTCTTGAGCTTGTGCCGATGAAGATGGACATGCTGGGCCACCGCTGAGCCACGCTGGCAGTGTTGCAAAAGTGTGCAAGTCTGGTACCCTGCTCCCTTAACGCCGACAACAGCTTTGTGATTTGGCACCTCATTGTTCATTACTACGCCGCGGCTATGACTGGGTGTTCACCCCGCTGCTCGCATCAGATTCGATATGGCACGTGGACCCGTAGCTTGATGTCCCACATGCAGCGAAAGGACTAGAAGATTTATGAAAGCAAGCGCCCACTTTACGACGGAGGAGTAGACGACACAACGCCCCGTGAACTCGCCACTTGTACCGCGATAGTACTATAGTTTTGCTGTTTTGACGCATCCATCGATACAAACCCGATTAAACATGAAAGGGCGGATTTTTCCCGCGTAGTAGATAATAATCGCCATACATTTCAAAGGCAATTTTAATGTATGCAAACTGAATAATTATAAGTAACAATATGATATCTAGTAAAACTAAAAAACACATATGATTTATTGTGTTAGAGTGTAGTAGTAGTGTTGTATTGCATAGATGTTAGATGTAACATGCAAGAACGTAGAGATGTAGTTTTGGAGGGCCTACAGAGAGAAAAGCGAATACGGTCATCAAACTTCGTAATAAGCTGATTACGGTCACTATATACGCTTTTGCGGTGATTATACGATCACTTGCTCATAGTTCAGCATCGGATTGCACTCTATTGACTGCCAAATAGTTCATGTGCGCCATGTTGACTAGTTAAATTGACCACGTTCCTTGTGGGTCCCACATGTCATTCGCATAGGCAAAAGGTCGATAAACAAAAATTTACGCAGCGCGACAAGGCTCCCACCCGCGCGCGGAATCACCGTTGTGTATGTGTCCGCTGTGGCCTGATGTGTGCGCATGCATGTGTAGGTTGAGCACTTGAGCGTGAGAGTGTGTGTATGGTCATGGTGTACCGGTGTGTGCTTGTGCATGCGTATGCAAAGTGTGAGTGTTATGCGTATGCATGCAGGGAGTGTTATATGCGGCGTGGCTGCGTGTGTACGCAGGGAGTGTTGCGCGCGTGCATGGGTGCATGTGTTTGTGTGAGTGTTGTGGATGCGTTCTGTGCATGCGCGCGTGTTTGTGTAATCACCACACCAGCTCCTCGTGGTGTTAAAACAGACGGCTCAAGATACCAATACAAGGCCACCTTGTCCGCTGTGTCATGGGTCATGACTTCGAACCACCGTCAAATATTTTTTTGTCGTTTGTTTTCATTCTTACTAGCAAGATGCTCGCATGCTGCACGTAACATCAAGATGCATTTGTATGACTTGTTTATCTTGTGAGAGAAAAGGATGAACGAGGGAAGGCCTTATTTGCAAATGTGGAGAGATGTGTGGGTACCTTTTTGCAAAATTGCCATAGTTTCTTTCCTATCCATCGATATAAATCGATACAGCCTATATTGCAGTGATGGCAGGCACACCATCATCACCAACTCTATTTTTTATAAGAGTGTATTTTATGTATTTTATAAGAGTGTTTATGTAGAGTAGATACAAGTTTATTGTGTGGGCACGATGGTAGTGAGATAATGTGATGCAACACTAGATGTGCCACGGAGCGCTTAATCGTCAACTAGTCATGTCATGAGCAAATACAGTTGTACGGTGAGCCCGTGATCAGATAATAACCACTAAACGTAAATGGTGACCGTAAAAGTGGATTCTCAAGTCCAATGTACATATCGTGCTTTCGCTCAAATACAATGATCGCCATTGCATACATCGCAAGAGAAATATGAAACATGCGTGAATTTTCTGGGGCTTACTTTAGAGGACCTCGAGATAGTTTTGTGTGCATACGTGAAAGGGCCGATGTGGGGTATGCTCTTCGCTTTTTATTATGACTAACTTTGTATATAGTATAAAATATACAAATTCACAAAGTATGGAATAAATATCATTGTGGGCACCATGCAATGCAAATTAGCTGCTCGTCTCCATATAACTTTGTAATGTTGTATATATGTAGAAACTCTAAAATAATTTTTGGCCACACTTTATTCAAAAGGAATGTTGTATGCGAAATAAACGTGAAGAGAGGGCTTTTTAGATCAATGGGTACGTGATGTAACATGTGTGAATGTGTAGTTGATGCATTTACGGGCCTAGAGAGGTATGTGTGTATGTATTACGATTCGAGAGAGAGGCATTGATAGAGGGCCAACGGGGGGGGCGGAGAGATAGCACAAGAAATGAGAGTGGTCTAGAGAGAGAGAGAGACGAATATGACGTCACGACAAGAGATTCCATTCGCTTGAGTGGATATATGCAAGGGGGAGGGAATAGAGGCACCAGGAGAAATTGTCTGTGTGTGGTGTTTGTGTTGGTATGTGTGGGTGTGAGAAGATAATGAGACGTGGGGGCAGAGGGTGTGTCACCGCGTGAGGTCCGGTGGGTCGAGGTGAGGCCCTTCGTTCGGTTCCATCCTGCGCCACATTGGTCTGCCCGTGACGCATTTAGGAAGACCCATGGATGACTAGTCGTGACAAGACAAAGATAGCAGAATTGTGAAGGACTCGTGTCCACCGACAAAGCCGGGCTAGGATTTGGACTAAGGTAACCCCTTTATCTCTCGATATTACTATTCATCCAACCTAACTTTAAGGGCATCCTACAGAATGCTCTGCTAGAATCATACTCGCCGATTAGGAAGAGAGGTGAGACAATGCGTGAGAGACAAAGCGTAAAGATAATGTGCGTACATGAGACACGAGGCAGGTCCATGTATATAGAAAGGGTCGATGGGGATTGTGCTGTGTATGTTTAAGTAGAGGAAGAGTGCTTGTGATAAAGGTTAGTGAAAACAGTTGTAAATGGTTACGAGAGAGGGAGGAGGGTTATATCTAGAGCATGTGTGTGAGAAAGACACCTCGGGAGAGTGTGTGAGCATGTGTGAGAGACCACCGATGAGAGTGAAACTACACGTAAAAGACTGCTCTACACATTGATTAAAGATATAAATTGTATCCAAATATTAGGATGGGATCATGATATTGGCACCGTAAGAGCGGTCATTGATCCATCGTACATCTAGATTCTATCAATTTGAGCATGTCTATGTTATTATTCTACACAATTGATCCACATAGTTAGTATTTTGAACTCCGCATAATGCATCGCTTTAGCAATCGAATATAAACGTGAGTATAGTTCATGTGTGTGTGTAAAGCATTATACATACTGAAAGTTACACAATGGACATTATAAATAGCTACCTATGAACTAGCATACATTTGAATTCAACTTAAGGTGGTTTAAAAATCGAATTCAACATGAAGTCCATTCAATTATTTGAATTTGATATCATGGCATTTGTAAACCATACCTAAATTATGGGGCAATCTTTGCTCTGATTTTGTACATAATAGCATATGTAGTCGTGGTACAAAATAGATTCAAATTTAGCTCCTCCATTCCAAAATAATCGTAGTTATAGGATTTTCAAGTGTCAAAATTTCAAAAGAAGCGGATAATTTAATGAGGTTTTCAAACATACAAGGTCAAATATAACGTTGTCTATTTAGGTCAATCCTCATAGTTCAAGAGTACTCTAAACGTGAATGCTTGTGTTTCAAAATTTTCAACGAAGCGCCAAAGAGCCTCTACCGCCTCGAAACCGCGGAGACCAATGTTTGGTAGTACAAGGAAATTACTTTTCTAATAACTCGACCTGTGAAACCTACCGCCCGACGTCCAAAGGTCTAAACTGGGTAGGTTTGTAGCTTCATCTAGACGCCACGCAACCGCATCCAAAAACATTCATACACAATGGCCGCTACACACATGCGCTGCTGGCCAAATCGCTCCCGCCCCACTATTTGGGACACTGGATTACCATCCTACCCCAACCCGCAGAGGTCCGAATTTAAGAGGGGGCAAAGTTTGTACTTTCCCAAATTTCAAACAAGCGGCCCCATCTTCTGCTCAAAAGCCAAAAACAAGCGCTGCCCAGATCAAACATGGTTCCCCCACCCATCCGATTCCCCATTCAGATTCTGTGGGCACCAAAACTACCTCTCCACCAACAAGAACCCCGCGCCCTTCGTCCGCCACCCCATCCCACCCATCAACCGCCCTCCTCCATCACGCCGAGCCGATCAGCCACCGCATCATCGCCCACCAACCTCAACCGCAACGCCTCCACGGCTAGTAGTTGAAGCCGAGGCCGAGCCGTCCGCACCGAGCCGCCTCAACCACGCCGTCTCGCGCCGCTCGCCGCTCCAACTTCGCCACCCTCCACCGCACCGAGCTATTCCTGCCACGCCGCCCTTCGCCGCCTCGGATCTGCTTCCTCTCCGACATACGCCACGGCAACACAGCCAACAATTTGGCCATGGGTTCGCCCAAGCTCGCACCTCCGTAACATCGGTTTCGGTAAAAGAAGAAGATCGCGCGACATGTGGAGGTGACCACACCGCAACCAAAAAGGTACTCTCTTCCCTTATTCGCAAATCTTACGTCTCGCTGCACGGTATTCATCCCACGAAGACACTAGTTGACCGCTTCTTCTTGATACTAGATGTTCCTAGTAACTCGCGATGCACACTAGGGTCCGCCGCCTCTGAATTTCAATTTCGGTCCAGCTTGATTCCCATTAACTAAGCATTCCTCGCAATAACAGCGCTAGTACGCCTATTACGCCGGGAAGCAGCGCCTTGGTGTTTATCTTGGGGCGCAGCGCCTAGAGCTACCGGCGCCTCGATCCGGAGGTCGGCCGATTAAAGGGATGGCTTGGGGCGCCAAGCACGGCGGTGGTGTGAGGTCGATGGGAGGGCGGGCGGCGAGGCAGGGTCTGGGCCGTGGTCGCCGGCGGTTCGAGAAAGATCGCAACAACATCGGGCGGGAGGTAGATTAAGGCCATCTGCCCGCTCCTTATAGATCGGACGTTCATTAAAAAATCGACGGACCTATTTATTTTCAATGATCGTTATCTTAGATATGACCACATGTGGTGGTGTGTCGGAGGAGTACCTACATTTCCTGTGCTCATATATTACAAAATCATAATGGAGTAGAATCTAATTTTGTTTGCCATGCAATGTTGTAGAGCTATCATATGTCTCATGTCATTTATTTTTCAGCCACCGCTATCTCTGCTACTTTTACAAAGGCACTAGTTCGCACACACTTCACCCTTACTCTCACTATTGTGTTTTTATGCAAGGGTATTTCAGACTCACTGCCATGAGAGAAGCCAAAAGAAAGAGAGAAGTCGCCCACTTCAGTATGTGGGTAGGCAAGACACGCTACAGCGCTATAAAGGGTGCAAGGTCGCAGATGGAGACGGTAAACATAGCTCGAGTTGATGACCTCGCCGAATGAACCACCATCCTGTGTGCTTGCTTTAACTTCATGTGTCATATGTGGTTGCATGTTCCATATGGTGTCTAGCTTGTATTCGAAAAGGTCAAGTCGGTAAGATAAGGAAATATTTTTTTACATGAACCACCATCCCGTGAGCACCGTAAGACAAATAGCTAGTCGGGCATTGGCCGAGCCAAAGGATGCCCAACAAAGATAGGCATCACCGAAGCCAACTAAAAGCTGCGATGGTATGGAAGCAGCCCGCCTCCCACCAGGCTCTCGTGTCCTAGATGATCATGCTCACCACTCCACCGGATGTCTAGCTTGTATTGCTTCCAATTTGGTTAAATTGCATCCGCTAGCTTACACATTATACCTTTGAATATGACATGCCTTCTGCTTTTGGTACATACTAGTACATCTGTATTAACCATGTTCTTACATCAAACTAATGTTCTTGTGTATCCTCATCAATCACTTATGACGAGGCAGGCAGGCAAGGGGACTACCTCATTTAAAGAATGCGCACACAGCCTCCGACATGATTCTCAAGAAACAGAAATGCTAGATGAAGATAGTGAACGAGCTCAGAGTTGATTACAGCATTTCTACACTAGCATCACAGTGCTTGCTCTAACTTGGCAGCGTGATATGTGGTTGCATGTTGCATATGGTGTCTAGATTGTAATTCTTCCAATCTCGTTAAACTGCATGTGCTAGTTTGCTTAGCTTATACATTATACTTGTTAATGTGACATGCCTTCGTATTTAGTACATAGTACATCTGTCTATTAAGCATGTCCTTACATAAACCTATTGTTTTTTGTATCCCGCATCAATCAACATGACGAGACACCTTTAGTATATGAAAAGCATGTATTAGTTGCATCTTTCATATGATTTATAGCATGCGCTGCTTCTAATTTGTTGAAATTCCATTTATGATGGGACGCTTTTAACTTGGCAAGTAGTCATATTGGTTGCATCTTTCATGTGGTGTCTAGCTTGCATTGCTTCTTATTTGCTGGAATGGTTTCTCGCTTAGTTTACACAAACAGTTGTGAACATGCCATGTCCGCCCTGTTTTTCGTACATATTCCATCCTCGGTATCATGTGTTTGCCTTACATCAAAGTAGTGATTGTCAGATCATGCATGAATGAGTTCGAAGAGAGAATTTTATTCGCTTTTACTTGACAATTCAAAATCAATAAAGCGGAAGGAAGTTAGCAAGGCAGCGGATAAAGGTGCTCCTTCCGAACGGAGGGCCCTACGCTTTACCCTCCACACCCCCAAGATGATTTCCAAGACAACACATGCATAGACACTCAACAAAGCTGTGTTTATGATGAGCATGTCTCCCTAGTGCAGATCACCGTGCAACCTCTAACTTGGCACTGTTATATGTGGTTGCATGTTATGTGATGTCTAGCTTGTATTGCTTCTAATTTTGTTGAATTCCATCTGCTTACTTTACACATTATACTTGAATAAGACACGGTTCCTGTTTCTAGAACATACAATATCCTGCCTATCACACCATGTTCTTACATCAAATTACTACTGTTGTGTAACCTGCAACAATCACTTATCATAAGACACGCTTGACTTTGGAGTGTGATATAGGTTACATCTCACATTCTTTTCTAGCTTGTACTACTAATTTGTTGAAATGGCACTTATGACGAGACAATTTTAACTTGGTAGAGTGATATTCGCTTGCATCTTTCATATGGTGTCTAGCTTTCATTGCTTCTAATTTGTTGAAATGCCTTCTCCTTAGTTTACACATCATAAGATGAATATGCAATGATGTGAATATGCAATGGCACTAATGACGAGAGACCTCTAACATGGTAGTGTGATGTTGTTTGCATCTTGCATATGATTTATTTCTTGTACCGCTTCACATTTGTTTAAACGCCATTTATGATGAGACACCGTTAACTTGGCATAGCGATATTTGTAGCATCTTTCATATGGTGTCTACCTTCCATTGCATTGCTTCTAATTTGGTGAAATGTCTTCTTCTTAGTTTACACATCATAGTTCTCGTTATCTCTTCCGTCCCTGCTTTTTCATACATATTACATCCTCCTATCATGTGGTTGTCTAACATCAAAGTTTCAGTTCGCTCGATCACGCATCAATTTGTTCAAGAACTAAATTGTTATTCGTTTTTCTTGTTGGCTTGACTTAACATGGCATAGAGAAAGAGGAAGAAACACAGTAATGGCAAGGAATGAGAAGCGGATGAATCCTGCAGATTCTACTGCAATCGATGGTGCAATAGAAGGTCAAAGTCCAAAGGAAAATTCTACAAACACGGCATCCCATGCTACACGAGTTGCAAAAAGCCAAACAGAAACAAATAGCTGCCACCAAACAAGCAAAGACAACCCTAGTTCTTGCAACACCTACCACAAGATTACGAGCTGCACGACTTACTCGTAAGGCCAACTGAGCTAGCAAGACGCTCCTAAGCTCCTTGCCACCGACACTACTTCCCAAGCACTCTTGACACAAGACGAGTTGGCAATATCGATGAACCTTGTGAGCTTCAACAGCAAGAAGGTAGTTGCTGAGTCAAGTTACAGCTTGCATGCTTCTTTATATGTAGTCTCACGGCTTGATGTACACTAACACTTCCTATGTTCGTTGTTGGACTAGCACCTAGGTGCAAGAGGAAACAAACATCAAGGATAATGCTCGATAGGTTAACTAAATCTAGAGGAGGAAGAATGGAGATCCGCTTTGAGGCAGGTTTAAAAGGCCACTTGATGCCAGTAGTCAGCCAAGTTAGTATCGAGGCAGCTGCCGTTAGGTGTCATGTACGATCCTCCCAACATGGATTCAAGACAGAATGACAAAGATGAAACCCAGCTCAACACCTTCCTCACCATTTATCTCAGAATTATGGTTATGTATGGAAACTAGTAATATCGCCTTGCTCGTCCCATACTTTCTAGGTTGCCGATAATGAGACTCCCATAATTTTCAATGATGAGGTTCAAGTTGATAGCCAAGATGATGCAACTGCAAGCTTGCACCCATGTTTTCAAGTTCGCTCATGACAAGATCGGTATAACTTGAGGAAAACTCACTTTGAAGGCAAGGCTAACAATGGAACTTTCCCAAACATCTCCAAAGGAAAAATATATCGGATGAAGACCGGAGGGCCTTGTTAAACACCGTCTATCCAAGTATCGTGTACATTATATATGTGATCGATCACATGTTGAAGTCCTATTTACGCATGTGCCACACAAATCTATCTTCTTGTAGGTGAACTGCTCAAAGAACAAGGCCAACGTGCACGAAAGTGAAATTCCAATGCATTTACTGTGATCTCGTAGCTATATTGCATAACATGCGAGGCTCTTGTAATTAGCTGCTTTTTCACTCTTTTCATTGTACCATATTATCGATCTATATTGACTTGTTCGAAATGCAGAGGAAAGCCCGCAAGGACCAAAAAGTACCTGAACCAAATGTTGTGGAAATCTTCAAGGACTGCCACACCAGAAGAAGAAGGGCATGACTACACCACCAAAGCCGCTGTTGTAAGTCCTTAATCCTCATGCCTTTTAACTACTACTTACTCGACTTGTGCCTTGAACTGCATGGTTTGCAGCCAATGTCTATTACTCTTTTCAATTTTATACACAATTGTCTTAGCGTATCATTGCACCTTACAAGGTTTAAAAGAGAGGAGTGATGTTCCTTTGATCTTGACCCGTAATCTAGTTCCGGTCGGACTTGCCCACACAACGCTACAATTGCCTGCTTGTCTGTTCTCGCTTGTTTTGTGATATGAATGATGTCATACTATGCTTACTGTATTATAAACTTCGTCTCTTTATCCTTAGCCCTCAATACAATGTGAAGAAATAGACAATACATTAGCGATGGTACATGGTCATATGTTTGGAACCTGGTTTTATTATGTACTTTGCAATAAAATACAACTAATATTTTACATGGGTTCACCGTATAAATTTCAGATATAGACCAAAGCTATTTTGTTTGGTTTTGCTGCCTCCTTAATATCTTCTGCTCGTACTACTAATGTAAAACCTCAACTTTTCAAATGAGCTATGGAAAAATGAGGAACCGCCACCTTCAAGGTGGCGGCAACTATAACCGCAATGTCAGCCTGCCGCAAGTGGGTCAATACTGTCCACTAATAGTGCCAAAAGCACGCTCCTCGTATACTGGGTTGGTTGTTAAGGCAATATCATCCAAACCGCCTCATGATCAAGATATGCAAGCTCAAAGCAATGTTGTATTTATGCCCATACACAAGTCCATTCCCTAACAGAGACCCTTTGTGAAACAAGGAGAAACATTGCTCAATGTCGCCAAGATATGCATGGTTTTGAAACCGACTATCAAACATTTGCTATGTTGTTCAGAGCCTAGGGAAATGAAGCGAGGGTTATGTTGCTCCATCGGACAATACAACATGAAAACATAATGGGCCAGTCAAATGAACCGAGCTTCAACTTCGTGGTGCATTTATCTCTAGACTCATAAGTTTTATGCCAACCTTCCTTTTGTTATATAGTTGTAATTTGTTTTGGTGCGATACAAAATTTATTCTAACGCGCAGCCACCGGTCAAGAAAACAAGAAGCCATTTTTGTATAGTGTAGGGTGTTCTCTATATTTGCACCGGGTATGCATCTTGATGCCGAGTGGATGTAATCTCATGCAATCGCTTTAATAGCCTAGCGTTAGTTTCGCCTTATTTATTTCCTAGTCTTTCTTTCCCTCGTTTGCTAGTGGTCGAACTACCATGGGCTATACGGGTCGAGGATCCATGGGTTCTGGCCGGTCGCCAATAAATGGGCTCAGAATCGGTGGGCCTCGGGTCATTGGACAAATGGGTCTACATGGGCCGAATCAAGCGTGATTGGTATCGACCAAAGACGGAAGAATGTGCGCTAACAAGCCATAGGAGAACAAAGGCTTAATTTCACATGCATAACGGTCGTTAATGGGCCGTAATATAGGACGGGCCGGAACGTGCAACGGGTTAATGTGCCGTAAACGGCCGATTTCTTTAAGGGTTTAATTTGGCCCATTAGGGTAACAGCCAAGAACGGGTCGACTTTCTTGCTATGGGCCGATTTGGCCCATTAGGGAACAGCCAAGAACGGGTCGATTTCTTGCCATGGGCCGAATTTGGCCCATTAGGGGAACAGCCAAGAACGGGCGGAAGTAATCGAGGGTCAAAAGGAG
>JAHIAM010007618.1:0-12751 GCA_021605205.1 Aegilops longissima | reverse complement strand
ATGTCATCGATAACGGATCACATCATTAGGAGAATGATGTGATGGACAAGACCCAATCCTAAAACATAGCATAAGATCGCATAGTTCGCTTGCTAGAGTTTTCCAATGTCAAGTATCCTTTCCTTAGACCATGAGATCGTAACTCCCGGACACCGAGGAGTGCTTTGGTGTGCCAAACGTCACAACGAATCGGGTGACTATAAAGGTATGCTACGGTATCTCCGAAAGTGTCTGCGGTTGACATGGATCGAGATCGATTTGTCACTCCGCTGACGGAGAGGTATCACTGGCCCTCTCGTAATGCATCATCACATGAGCTCAATGTGATCAAA
This sequence comes from Aegilops longissima, assembly GCA_021605205.1. NCBI lineage: Eukaryota > Viridiplantae > Streptophyta > Magnoliopsida > Poales > Poaceae > Aegilops > Aegilops longissima. The sequence goes on along the minus strand of JAHIAM010007618.1, from coordinate 12,419 downwards.
GTGTTTGATCACGGATCATGCATTACGGTACGAGAAAAGTGATTTGCCGGTAACGAGATTGAACGAGGTATTGGTATACCGACGATCGAATCTCGGCAAGTAAAATACCGATTGACAAAGGGAATCGATACGGGATTAATTGAATCCTTGACATCGTGGTTCATCCGATGAGATCATCGTGGAGCATGTGGGAGCCAACATGGGTATCCAGATCCCGCTGTTGGTTATTGCCCGAGAGCCGCCTCGGTCATGTTCAGATGTCTCCGAACCCGTAGGGTCTACACACTTAAGGTTCTGTAACGCTTAGGGTTATAGGAATATGTATGTGCAGTAACCCGAATGTTGTTCGAGTCCCTGATGAGATCCTGGACGCCACGAGGAGTTCCGGAATGGTCCGGAGGTAAAGAATTATATATAGGAAGTGCTGTTTCGCCATCGGGACAAGTTTCGTGATATCGGATTGTACCGACCACCGGAGGGGTCCTGGGTCCACCAAGTGGGGCCACTAGCCCTGTGGGGCCACATGGGCCCTAGGTGGTGCGCCTAGGCCCACATGGGCCAAGGGGAACCAGCCCCAAGGGGCCCATGCGCCTAGGGTTTAAGGAGGAAGAGTCCATGAGGGGAAGGCACCTGAGGTGCCTTGGGAGGGTGGACACCTCCCCTCTGGCCGCACTCCTCCCTTGGAGGAGGGGGCAGGCTGCCCCTCCCCCTCCTGGCACCTATATAAAGGGGAGGGAAGGGGCAGCAGCACCTTGCCCTGGACGCCCCTCTCCTCTCCAACACATCCTCCTCCTCCGTAGTGCACGGCGAAGCCCCGCCGAATATCGCAAGTTCCACCATCACCACGCCTGTCGTGCTGCTGCTGGAGCTATCTTCTCAACCTCTCCTTCACCTTGCTGGATCAAGAAGAAGGAGACGTTACGCTAACCGCACGGTGTTGAACGCGGAGGTGCCGTCTGCTCGCACTAGATCATCGGTGAATTGGATCGCGCAAGTTCGACTACCTCATCCACGCTCACTCCGAAGCTTCCGCTATGATCTACAAAGTGGTATGTAGATGCTATCTAATCTGAATACTGCTAGATGAACTCATAGATGGATCTTGGTGAAACCGAGGAAAAATTTTAATTTTCTGCAACGCTCCCCAACAAAGGGCATCATGAGCTAGGTCTATGCGTAGTTCTTCTTGCGCGAGTAGAACACAATTTGTTGTGGGCGAGATGTTGTCAATTCTTCTTGCCGCTACTAGTCAATCTTGATTCAGCGGTATTGTGGGATGAAGCGCCCGACCAACCTTACACGACGCTTACGTGAGACCGGTTCCACCGACAAACATGCACTAAGTTGCATAAGGTGGTCAAGGGTGTCCGCTCTCCTACTTTAGTTGGATCGGATTCAAGAACAGGGTCCTTATGAAGGGTAAATAGAGATTGACAAATCACGCTGTGGTTTGAACGTAGGTAAGAAAACGCTCTTGCTAGAACCCTAATTCAGCCACGTAAAACTTGCAACAACAATTAGAGGACGCCTAACTTGTTTTTGCAGCAAGTGCTTTGTGATATGATATGGCCAAAGTTGTGATGTATGATGAATGATCTATATGTGATGTATGAGTTGTTCATGCTATTGTAATAGGAATCACGACTTGCATGTCGATGAGTATGACAACCGCAGGAGCCATAGGAGTTGTCTTTATTTTTGTATGACCTGCGTGTCATTGAGAATCGCCATGTAAATTACTTTACTTTATTGCTAAACGCTAGCCATAGTAGTAGAAGTAATAGTTGGCGAGCAACTTCATGGAGACACGATGATGAAGATCATGATGATGAGGATCATGGTGTCAAGCCGGTGACAAGATGATCATGGAGCCCCAAGATGGAGATCAAAGGAGCTATGTGATATTGGCCATATCATGTCACGCTTATTATTTGATTGCATGTGATGTTTATCATGTTTTGCATCTTGTTTACTTAGAACGACGGTAGTAAATAAGATGATCCTCATAATAATTTCAAGAAAGTGTTCACCCTAATCGTGCACCGCTGCTAAGGTTCGTCGTTCAAGCACCACGTGATGATCGGGTGTGATAGGTCCTTACGTCGCATACAACGGGTGTAAGACAGATTTACACACGCAAAACACTTAGGTTGACTTGACGAGCCTAGCATGTACGCATATGGCCTCGAACACGTAAGACCGAAGGTCGAGCATGAGTCGATAGAAGATACGATCAACATGAAGATGTTCACCGATGTTGACTAGTCCGTCTCACGTGATGATCGGACACGGCCTAGCTGACTGGATCATGTAATACTTAGATGACTAGTAGAGGGATGTCTATTAAGTGGGAGTTCATTAAATTTGATTAAATGAACTTTATTATCATGAACTTAGTCTAAAAATTTTACAATATGTCTTGTAGATCAAATGGCCAACGAGTCCTCAACTTCAACGCTGCTCCTAGAGAAAACCAAGCTGAAAGACGATGGTAGCAACTATACGGATCTGGGTCCGAACCCGAGGATCATCCTCATAGCTGCCAAGAAAGATTATGTCCTAAGAGCACCGCTGGGTGACGACCTATTCTCCCCGCAGAACAAGACGTTATGAACGCTATGCAGCCACGCCATGATGATTACTCCTCGCTCAGTGCGGCATGCTTTACAGCTTAGAGCCGGACTCCAAAAGCGCTTTTGAGAGACATGGAGCATATGAGATGTTCAAGAGCTGAAAATGGTTTTCAAGCTCATGCCCGGTCGAGAGATATGAAGTCTCCGACAAATTCTTTAGCTGTAAGATGGAGGAAAATGGCTCACAAGGAGCACATACTCAAAATGTCTGGGTTGCACAACCGCTGACTCAACCGAAGTTAATCTCCGGATGAAGCGGTCATTGATGAATCCTCCGCCGCTTCCACCTAGCTACAAGAGCTTTGTGATGAACTACAATATGCAGGGATGGTAAAGACCATTCCCGAGGTATATGCTATGCTGAAATCAGCAGAGGTAGAAATCAAGAAAGAACATCAAGTGTTGATGGTGAATAAAACCACTAAGTTCAAGAAGGGTAAGGGTAAAAGAACTTCAAGAAGGACGGCAAGGAAGTTGCCGCGCCCGTAAGCAAGTTGCCGAAGAAGCCAAAGAATGGACCCAAGCCCGAGACCGAGTGTTTTTATTGCAAGGAAGTGGTCATCGAAGCGGAACTGCCCCAAATACTTAGCGGACAAGAAGGCCGCAAAACCAAAGGTATATGTGATATACATGTAATTGATGTGTACCTTACCAAGACTCGTAGTAGCTCTTGGGTATTTGATACCGTGCAGTTGCTCACATTTGTAACTCAAAGCAGAGCTGCGGAATAAACGGAGATCGGCGAAGACGAGGTGACGATGCGCTGCCGAATGGTTCCAAGGTCGATGTGATCGCTGCCGCACGCTGCCTCTACATTTACCTACGGGATTAGTTTTAAACCTCAATAATTGTTATTTAGTGCCAAGTTTGAGCATGAACATTGTATCTAGATCTCGCTAATTCGAGATGGCTACTCATTTAAATCAGAGAATAATGGTTGTTCCATTTATATGAGAGATATGTTTTATGGTCATGTCTGATGGTTAATGGTTTATTCTTAATGAATCTCAGACGTGATGATACACATATTCATAGTGTGAGTACCAAAAGAGTTAAAGTTGATAACAATAGTCCCACATATTTGTGGCATCGCCGCTTTGGTCACATAGGTGTCAAACGATGAAGAAGCTCCATACAGATGGACTTTTAGAGTCTCTTGATTATGAATCATTTGACACGCAAGTAACCATGCCTCATGGGTAAAATGACCAAGACTCCGCTCAGAACAATGGAGCGAGCAACCAACTTATTGGAAATCATACATACCGATGTGTGCGGTCCAATGAGTGTTGAGGATCATGGAGGCTATCGTTATGTTCTCACCTCATCGATGACTTGAGTAGATATGGGTATATCTACTTAATGAAACACAAGTCCGAGACCTTGAAAAGTTCAAGGAATTTCAGAGTGAGGTTGAAAATCAACGTGATAGAAAGATCAAGTTTCTACGATCGATCGTGGAGGAGAATACTTGAGTCACGAATTTGGCACACACTTAAGAAAATGTGGAATAGTTTCACAACTCACGCCTACCGAACACCTCAGCGTAATGGTGTGTCCGAACGTCGAATCGCACTCTATTGGATATGGTGCGATCTATGATGTCTCTTACCGACTTACCGCTATCTTTTGGGGCTATGCTTTAGAGACCGCCGATTCACTTTAAATAGGGTCTGTCGAACTGCTGAGACGACACCGTATGAATTATGGTTTGGGAAGAAACCTAAGTCGTCGCTTCTAAAAGTTTGGGGATGCGATGCTTATGTCAAGAAACTTCAACCTGAAAAGCTCGAACCCAAATCGAAAAATGCGCCTTCATAGGATACCCTAAAGAAACTGTTGGGTATACCTTCTACCTCAGATCCAAGGCAAGATCTTTGTTGTTAAGAATGGATCCTTTCTCGAGAAAGAGTTTCTCTCGAAAGAAGTAAGTGGGAGGAAAGTAGAACTTGATGAAGTGTTACCTCTTGAACCGGAAAATGGCTAAACTCAAGAAAACGCTTCGAGGTGCCCGCACCGACTAGAGAGGAAATTAATGATGATGATCAAGATGCTTCGATCAAGCTCCTACTGAAATTGAAGGTCAATAGGACACGCTCCGCACTGCAGTGGTACGGCAACCCTGTCTTGGAAATCATGTTGTTAGACAACGTGAACCTTCGAACTATGAGGAAGAATGGCGGCCCGATTCGGCAAATGGCTGGAAGCCATGAAACCGAGATAGGATCCATGTATGAAAACGAAGTATGGACTTTGACCGACTTGCCCGCTGAACGGCGCAGCCATAGAAAATAAATGGATCTTTAAGAAGAAGATGACGCGATGGTAATGTGACCATCTATAGCTCGGCTTGTCGCTAAGGGTTATCGACAAGTTCAAGGGGTTGACTACGATGAGACTTTCTCACCGTAGCGGCTAAAGTCCGTCGTAATCATGTTAGCAATTGCCGATACTATGATTATGAGATATGGCAAATGGACGCCAAAACGGCATTCCTTAATGGTTTCTTAAGGAAGAATTGTATATGATGCAGCCGAAGGTTTTGTCGATCCTAAGAATGTCGATAAGGTGTGCAAGCTCCAACGCCGATTTATGGGCTGGTGCAAGCATCTCGAGTTAGAACATTCGCTTGATGAGATGATCAAAGCGCTTAGTTTACATGCACTTATGGAGAAGCCTGTGTTTACAAGAAAGTGAGTGGAGCTCAGAGCATTTCTCATATTATATGTAGACTACATACTTTTGATGGGAAATGATATAGAACTCTTGGACAGCATCAAGGCCTACTTGAATAAGAGTTTTCAATGAAGGACCTTGGAGAAGTTTATATATTAGGCATCAAGATCTATAGAGATAGATCGAGACGCCTCATAGGTCTTTCACAAAGCACATACCTTGATAAGATATTGAAGAAGTTCAATATGGATCAATCTAAGAAGGGTTCTACTGTGTTACAGGTGTGAAATTGAGCTCAGCTCAATGTCCCACCACGGCGAAGATATAGAAGAGATGAGTGTCATCCCTATGCCTCAGCCATAGGTTCTATTATGTATGCCATGCTGTGTACCGCACTGATGTAAACCTTGCCGTAAGTTTGGTAGGAAGGTACCAAAGTAATCCCGCAAGGAACACCGGACAGCGGTCAAGAATATCCTGAAGCACCGAAAAGGACTAAGGAAATGTTTCGCTTATGGAGGTGACGAAGAGCTCGTCAGAAAAGGTTACGCCGACGCTTAGCTTCGACACGATCTGATGACTCTAAGTCACAAACCGGATACGTGTATATTTTGAATGGTGGGGCAGAAGTCTGGTGCAGTTGCAAGCAAAGCGCCGTATGGATCTACATGTGAAGCGGAGTACATGGCAGCCTCGGAGGCAGCACATGAAGCAATTTGGGTGAAGGAGTTCATCACCGACCTCGAGTCATACCCAATGCGTCGGGCTAATCAAGCTTCTTCTCGGACAACACCGGAGCTATTGCACTTGCAAAGGAGCCCAGGTTTCACAAGAAGACTAGGCACATCAAGCCCGCTCAACTCCATTCGTGAAAATGTTCAAGATGGAGACATAGAAATTTGTAAAGTGCACACGGATCTGAATGTCGCAGATCCGCTGACTAAACCTCTCCCTAAGGCAAAACATGATCAGCACCGTAACTCTATGGGTGTTCGATTCATCACAATGTAACTAGATTATTGACTCTAGTGCAAGTGGGAGACTGTTGAAATATGCCCTAGAGGCAATAATAAAAGCATTATTATTATATTTCCTTATTCATGATAATTGTCTTTATTCGTGCTATAATTGTGTTAACCGGAAATCGTAATACATGTGTGAATAATGCATAACAACATGTCCCTAGTGAGCCTCTAGTTGACTAGCTCGTTGATCGACGTGATAGTCATGGTTTCGACTATGGACATTGGATGTCATCGATAACGGATCACATCATTAGAGAATGATGTGATGGACAAGACCCAATCCTAAAACATAGCATAAGATCGCATAGTTCGCTTGCTAGAGTTTTCCAATGTCAAGTATCCTTTCCTTAGACCATGAGATCGTAACTCCCGGATACCGTAGGAGTGCTTTGGTGTGCCAAACGTCACAACGAATCGGGTGACTATAAAGGTATGCTACGGTATCTCCGAAAGTGTCTGCTGCGGTTGACATGGATCGAGATCGATTTGTCACTCCGCTTGATGGAGAGGTATCACTGGCCCTCTCGGTAATGCATCATCACAATGAGCTCAATGTGATCAAAGTGTTTGATCACGGGATCATGCATTACGGACGAGAAAAGTGACTTGCCGGTAACGAGATTGAACGAGGTATTGGTATACCGACGATCGAATCTCGCAAGTAAAATACCGATTGACAAAGGGAATCGATACGGATTAATTGAATCCTTGACATCGTGGTTCATCCGATGAGATCATCGTGGAGCATGTGGGAGCCAACATGGGTATCCAGATCCCGCTGTTGGTTATTGCCCGAGAGCCGCCTCGGCCATGTTCCGCATGTCTCCAACCCGTAGGGTCTACACACTTAAGGTTCTGTGAACGCTAGGGTTATAGGAATATGTATGTGCAGTAACCCGAATGTTGTTCGGAGTCCCGGATGAGATCCCGGACGTCACGAGGAGTTCCGGAATGGTCCGGAGGTAAAGAATTATATATAGGAAGTGCTGTTTCGGCCATCGGGACAAGTTTCGGTGATATCGAGATTGTAACGGACCACCGGAGGGGTCCTGGGTCCACCAAGTGGGGCCACTAGCCCCTGGGGGGCCACATGGGCCCTAGGTGGTGCGCCTAGGCCCACATGGGCCAAGGGGAACCAGCCCCAAGGGGCCCATGCGCCTAGGGTTTAAGGAGGAAGAGTCCATGAGGGGAAGGCACCTCGAGGTGCCTTGGGAGGGTGGACACCTCCCCTCTGGCCGCACCCTCCCTTGGAGGAGGGGGCAGGCTGCGCCCCCTCCTTGGCACCTATATAAAGGGGAGGGAAGGGGCAGCAGCACCTTGCCCCGGACGCCTCCCTCTCCTCTCCAACACATCCTCCTCCTCCGTAGTGCACGCGGCCCCCGCCGAATATCGCAAGTTCCACCATCACCACGCCGTCGGCTGCTGCTGGAGCTATCTTCTCAACCTCTCCTTCACCTTGCTGGATCAAGAAGAAGGAGACGCTACGCCAACCGCACGCGTGTTGAACGCGGAGGTGCCGTCTGCTCGCACTAGATCATCGGTGAATTGATCGCGGCAAGTTCGACTACCTCATCCACGCTCACTCCGAAGCTCCGCTATGATCTACAAAGTGGTATGTAGATGCTATCTAATCTGAATACTCGTTGCTAGATGAACTCATAGATGGATCTTGGTGAAACCGTAGGAAAAATTTTAATTTTCTGCAACGTTCCCCAACAATTACCTCATCAAGTTCTACTTTCCTCCCACTCACTTCTTTCGAGAGAAACTTCTTCTCTAGAAAGGATCCATCTTAGCAACGAAAAAACTTGCCTTCGGATCTGTGATAGAAGGTGTACCCAATAGTCACCTTTGGGTATTCTATGAAGACGCACTTCTCCGATTTGGGTTAGAGCTTATCAGGTGAAAACTTTTTTCATATAAGCATCACAACTCCAAACTTTAAGAAACGATAGCTTAGGTTTATCGCTAAACCATAGTTCATACGGTGTCATCTCAACGGATTTAGATGGTGCCCTATAAAACGTGAATGCAGCTGTCTCTAATGCATAACCCCAAAACGATAGTGGTAAATCGGTAAGATACATCATAGATCGCACCATATCCAATAAAGTGCGGTTATGACGCTCGACACACCATTATGCTGTGGTGTTCTGTGGCGGAGTAGTGAAACCATTTCACATTGTTTTAATCAAGGCCAAACTCGCAACTCAAATATTTTTCCTCCGCGATCATATCGTAGAAACTTTTATTTTCTTGTTACGATGATTCTTCACTTCACTCTGTTCTTTTGAACTTTTCAAATGTTTCAGACTTGTGTTTCATCAAGTAGATATACCCATATCTGCTCAAATCATCTTGTGAAGGTCGAAAATAACGATATTTGCCACGAGCATCAACACTCATTGGATCGCATACATCGGTATGTATTATTTCCAATAAGTTAGTAGCTTGTTCCATTGTTCCGAGAACGGAGTTTTAGTCATCTTGCCCAAAAGGCACGGTTCACAAGCATCAAATGATTCATAACCAAGTGATTCCAAAATCCATCTTTATGGAGTTTCTTCATGCGCTTTACACCGATATGACCCAAACGGCAAGCCACAAATAAGTTGCACTATCATTATTAACTTTGCATCTTTTGGCATCAATATTATGAATATGTGTATCACTACGATCGAGATCCAACAAACTATTTTTATTGGGTGTATGACCATTGAAGGTTTTATTCATTTAAACATAACAACAATTATTCTTTGACTTTAAATGAATAACCGCTTTGAAAACTATTTTCATTGGGTGTATGACTATCGAAGGTTTTATTCATTTAAACAGTAACAACAATTATTCTTTGACTTTAAATGAATAACCGCTTTGCAATAAACATGATCAAATCATATTCATGCTCAACGCAAACACCAAATAACATTTATTTAGGTTTAACACTAATCCCGAAAGTATAGGGAGTGTGGATGATGATCATATCAATCTTGGAACTACTTCCAACACTCATCTTCACTTCCCTTCAACTAGTCTCTGCTTATTCTCAGAACTCCTGCTTCGAAGTTACTAATCTTAGTAACCTAACAAGTATCAAATACTGGGGATACTATAAACACTAGTAAGGCCCACATCAATAACCTGATATCAAATATACTCTTGTTCACTTTGCCATCCTTCTTATCCACCAAATATTTGGGGTATTTCCGCTTCAAAGGACCATTTCCTATGCAGTGTAAGCACTCAGCTTCGTGCTTTGGTTCAGCTTTGGGTTTTTTCATGGAGTGACAACTTGCTTGTCATTCTACTTGAAATTCCCTTTCTTTCCCTTTGCCCTTTCTTGAAACTAGTGGTCTTGTCAATCATCAACACTTGATGCTCTTTTCTCGATTTCTACCTTCACGATTTCAATATCACGAAGAGCTCGGGAATCGCTTTTCGCCATCCCTTGCATACTATAGTTCATCACGAAGTTCTAGTAACTTAGTGATGGTGACTAGAGAATTCTGTCAATCACTATCTTATCCGGGAGATTAACTCCCACTTGATTCAAGCGATTGAAGTACCTGCATAATCTGAGCACATGCTCACTAGTTGAGCGATTCTCTCCATCTTTTAGCTATAGAACTTGTTGAAACTTCATATCTCGCAACTCGGTATTTGCTTGAAATATTAACTTCAACTCTTGAACATCTCATATGGTCCATGACGCTCAAAACGCCTTTGAAGTCCCGATTCTAAGCCGCTACATGGTGCACTAAACTATCAAGTAGTCATCATATTGAGCTAGCCAAACGCTCATAACGCCGCAGATCTGCTCCTGCAATAGGTCTGTCACCTAGCGTGCATTAAGGACATAATTCTTCAGGCAGCAATGAGGATAAACTCAGATCACGGATCAAATCCGCATCATTGCTACTAACATCTTTCAACACAATTTTCTAGGAACATATCAAACAAACATATAAAAGCATAGGGAAGCAACAACGCGAGCTATTGATCTACAACATAATTTGCAAAATACTACCAGACTAAGTTCATGATAAATTAAAGTTTAATTAATCATATTAAAACCTCCCACTTAGATGACATCTCTAGTCATCTAAGTGATTACGTGATCCAAATCAACTAAACCATGTCCCATCATCACGTGAGATGGAGTAGTTTCAATGGTGAACATCACTATGTTGATCATATCTACTATATGATTCACGCCGACCTTTCGGTCTCCGTGTTCCGAGGCCATATCTGTTATATGCTAGGCTCGCCAAGTTTAACCTGAGTATTCGCAGGCGCAACTGTTTTGCACCCGCTGTATTTGAACGAGAGCCTATCACACCCGATCATCACGCGGTGTCTCAAAGACGAAGAACTTTCGCAACGGTGCATACCAGGAGAACACTTCTTGATAATTTTGGTGAGAGATCATCTTATAATGCTACCGCCAATCAAAGCAAGATAAGATGCATAAAGGATAAACATCACATGCAATCAATATAAGTGATATGATATGGTCATCATCATCTTGTGCTTGTGATTCCATCGCCAAGCAACGCCATGATCACCATCGCCACCAGCGCGACACCTTGATCTCCATCGAGCATCGTTGTCGCCTCGCCAACTATTGCTTCTATGACTATCGCTACTCCTTAGTGATAAAGTAAAGCAATTACATGGCGCTTGCATTTCATACAATAAAGCGACAACCATATGGCTCCTGCCAGCTTGTCGATAACTCGTTACAAAACATGATCATCTCATACAATAAAATATAGCATCACGCCTTGACCATATCACATCACAACATGCCCTGCAAAACAAGTTAGACGCCCTCTACTTTGTTGTTGCAAGTTTTACGTGGCTGCTACGGGCTGAGCAAGAACCGCTTTACCACGCATCAAAACCACAACGATATTTCACAAATAGACTCCGTTTTAACCTTCTCAAGGACCGGGCGAGCCACACTCGATTCAACTAAAGTGAGAGAGACAGACACCCGCCGTCACCTTTAAGCAACGAAAGTGCTCGGAGCGGTGAAACCAGTCTCGCGAAGCGCACGCTGTAATGTCGGTCCGGCCGCTTCATCTCACAATACCGCTGAACCAAAGTATGACATGCTGGTAGGCAGTATGACTTGTATCGCCCACAACTCACTTGTGTTCTACTCGCACATGACATCAACACATAAAACCAGGCTCGATGCCATCTTGGGTAACGAGTAATTTCAAAAATTTCCTACGATCACGCAAGACCATGGTGATGGCATAGCAACGAGAGGGAGAGGTCCGCCCACGCACTCAGACCGAAAGCGAAGCGCTATAACAACGCAGTTGATGTAGTCGACGCCTTCACGATCCGACCGATCCAAGCACCGAACGACGGCACCTCCGAGTTCTGCACACGCTCAGCTCGATGACGATCCCCGACTCCGATCCAGCAAAGTGTCGGGATGAGTTCCACAAGACGACGGCGCAGGACGATGATGATGCTCCACCGACGCAGGGCTTCGCTTAAGCCCGTGACGATATGACTTCTCCGGCGCAGGCTTCGCTTAAGCCCGCGACGATATGACCGGTGGAATATGGTGGAGGGGGCACCGCACACGCTAAGGAACGATCCGTAGATCAACTTGTGTGTTATGGGTGCCCCTGCCCCGTGATATAAAGGAGGGAGGGAGGAGGAGGCCGCCCCAGGAGGAGGGCGCTAGGGGAGTCCTACTCCCACCGGGAGTAGGACTCTTCTTCCTAGTCCAACTAGGAGAAGGGGGAAAGGGGGAAGTGGAGAAGGAAGGAGAGGTGGCTGCGCCCAAACCCCTTGTCCACCCGGACTGGGCTTGGGAGGGCGCACGCCACCTCCTGGCTCCTTCCCACTAAGGCCCATCAAGGCCCAATACTCTTCCCTCGTATTCCCGTAACTCCCCAGCATTCAAAAATACCCAATCACTGGAACTTTCCGAACTCCGAATATAGTCGTCCAATATATCGATCTTTACGCCTCGACCATTTCGAGACTCTCGTCATGTCCCCGATCTCATCCGGGACTCAACTCCTTCGGTACATCAAAACTCATAAACTCATAATATAAC
>JAHIAM010007617.1:0-12265 GCA_021605205.1 Aegilops longissima | reverse complement strand
CCAAAACTTGGAGGTAAAGATGCCCACGGTTCAAGAGATCACTTGTGGAATGTCGCAAGGAGACAACCTGAGGTGTATAGCTCCCAACCGAGCTGCTGTGGATGGATTCTTTGATAGGAAGAAAATGAGCCACTTTAGTAAGCTTGTCAATGACAACGAAGATAGCATCATTTCCACGCTTGACTTTGGAAAGCCACCACAAGTCCATTTCAATATGATCAAACTTCCATTCAGGAATAGCAAGAGGTTGGAGGAGACCAGCTGGTCTTTGGTGTTCGCTTTCACTCTTCTGCAGACATCACACTCATTCACGAATTGAGCAATTTCTCGCTTCATTCGAGTCCACCAATATGACTGCTTGAGGTCATGGTACATCTTCGCATTTCCGTGATGAATGGATAGAAGCGAATTGTGAGCCCTGCTCATAATGACTTTTCAGAGATCACCCTTAGGAACCATAATCCGTCCTCAAAGAACAGAGTGTCTTTGTCATCAACGTGAAGCACTTGTACTTGAAATGCCCTTGTCGATACCACGCTTCACCTTCTTCACCATGGTATCCGAAATTGAGCCTCACAAATCTGATCTTCCAAAGTAGGAGATACTATGAGGTTGGCAAGAAAGCCTTGAGGAACAACTTGAAGATTCAGCTTATGGAAAGATTCACAGAGATCCACGAAAGGGCTTGAGGATTAGACTGCTAAAGAAGCTTTCCTGCTCAAAGCGCCTCAGAATGACATTGGCTTTGCCGAGTATACTCAATACTTGGGTTGTACTCTTGAATCATTTCACCCATCGAGTCGCTCGAGGTTGAGGTTGGGTTGAGTGAAGATGTACTTGAGACTCTTGTGATCGTGAAAATGTCCACTTTCCTTCCCAACAAGAGATGTCTCCACGTAATCAATGCATGGACAATCGCCGCCAACTCAAGATCGTGAGGGGGTAGTTCTTCCTGGGCTTCAATCAAGTAGAGGTATAAGCCACAACTCTTCTCTTCATTAACACAGCACCGAGACCTTGAAGAGAAGCATCACAGAAACTTCAAATGGCTTGGATTCATCAGAGGAGTCGAACAGAGCTGTGACGAGTTTCTCTTGAGGGTATTGAAAGCAACGCACACTCGGAGACCGTATATACTCACATGCTTCGAGGAGGTTGGAAAGAGGCTTTGCAATCTTGGAGAAGTTCTCAACGAATCTTCGCAATAGCTTGCAAGACCAAGAAAATCGAGCTGTGACATTCGAGGAGGTTCCCAATTCACAATTGCGACACCTTCTGATCAACAGCGATGCCCTTGGCGGAGATGATATGACCAAGATAAAGCACTTCATCAAGCCAAAATTCACATTTGGAGAACTTCAGATAGAATTGATACTCTCGAGCTTGTCTAGCACCAATCGCAAATGTTTGGCATGATCCTTCTTATTCTTGGAGAAGACCAAAATATCATCAAGATAGACCAAGACGAATTCATTGGTGTAGGGGTTGAATATGAAGTTCATCATCCGAGAGAATGTCGGAGGAGCATTGACGAGGCCGAAAGACATGACAAGATATTCATAAGAACCAAAGCTTGTTCTAATGCTGTCTTGGGAATATCTTGTTCACGAATGCGAACTGATGATACCCCATACGAAGGTCAAGCTTAGAGAACATCAGAGCACCTTTGAGTTGCTCGAAAAGCTCATTGATGTTGGGAAGTGGATACTTGTTCTTGATTGTCTTCTTATTCAATGGGCGGTAATCGACGAAAGTCGGTCCGCGCCATCCTTCTTCCGACAAAAGAACACCACAACCCCAAGGAGATGAACTCGGTCCGATCAAACCCAGACGCCTTGTTCATCGAGCTGCTTCTTCAATTCCTTCAGCTCATCAGTCCAAGCTTGTATGGACGCTTGTAAACGGGTTCAAGGCGTGCTCAAGATCGATAACTAACTCAATCGCCGATGAGGAGGCATACCCGAAGCTCTTCCGAAAGACATCTTGGTACTCACAAACGATCGAATTCGAGAGATGGCATTCAGTTCGCCTTCTCATTGAGAGAAAACAACCGAATGGTTTCATCACGAGAGGCATAGATGATCACATCATTAGAAGAGTGAGTTAATTGAATTTCGGCAGCACAATCAAGCTGAGCTTTGTGCCGATAAAGCCACCCATTCCGAGAATAAGATCAATATCCGAGTCACCAAGAACAAATGGTTTAGCCAGAAATCTATAATCGCCCATCTTGATAGAAACATCCGAATCCTTGTGGTAGCCCTCATAGAAGAGGCCGGAGAAACAACTCCAAGGGTTTTTCCAACATTTCAAATGAAATCATGCTTTGCAACAAAAGATCTAGACATGAAACAATGCGATGCACCAAGATCAAATAAGACTTTGCAGAATATCATTAATCGGAAGATTACCCATGATCACATCAAGAATCTCCGCTGAGCTGCATTCATCATGTTCACCTTGCAGACTTGGGATTATGCTTGACCACCGCATTGCCGGAAGATTTCACAGAGGAGGAGGCGAGGCGCCTGTTGAAGCACTTGTTCAGATAGTGACCTTCCCGACACTTGTTGCAAGTGACCTCGAGAGCGGACGGTGGTAAGGAGCACTTGACCTTGGAGCTTGAGAATTAGACTTGTTCTGATAGCTTGTTGGGTGGGTGGGAAGATCCACGGCCACCCGAGTTCTTCTCCCGGTAAGGCCGACGGAACGGAGGAGGGGCAGTAAAACTTCGCTGCTTGCGCCACTAGAGAGGACGAGGAGGACTGAATCAGCGCCCCGATTCTCTTCTTAGAAGCCTCGCATTTGAGCTGGGCAGCTTCTGCTTCAAAGCCATGTTGTAGAAATCATCGATTTATCTCGCTCAAACAGCACAAGAGGTAATTGCAGATCTTCTCTGCACTACCTCTCAATTGGTAGATCATACTCTTTCATCGTGCACGCCTTGCTTAGCAAAACGAAGCGAGCTTCGAACTGGATATTGTATTGATAGATGTACATGTTGCCCTGCTTGAGATTGCGGAACTCCTCACGCTTGCTCTCAACAACACTTTTCGAATGTGATGAGCTCGAAATCACGCATGAACTCATCCTGTAATGACACGACCTCCTCCGAATCTTTGTATTGCCGGTACCACTCAAAGCAGCTTGATCCTTGAGTTGAAACGATGCAAACTTGACAAAGTCCTCAGTGCCCGACATTGCTACATACCAAAGTGCTTGCAGATGTCCACTAACCAATCATCAGGCCTCGGCCTCCACGTAAACCGAAAGACTTCGCCTGATTAGCGAGGAACCGATCGAGAGTAGCAAAGTGTGGCTGATTGTTGCCTTGACCTTGATTGCCTTGATTGCCTTGCCTCGAAAGTACGCTTCTGCAAGAGCTGCAAAATCATCTGAGCATTGGCATTGGTGGCTGCCATGATAGCTTGCCAGCCTCCGAGGCGGAGGTGGAGGTGGAGGAGGATTCGATCGATCCCCATCATTGCGATCCGGATTCGTGACGCTGCATGGAGCCATCCTCAAGAGGGTGACATCCGTTAGTCCTTTGATAGACAAAAAGATAAGTAGAATCAACGGATAGAAATTGCAACATATAGTCTTTACAATAAACATTCAACAAGAATGAACGAATGAATTCCAAAGTTAATCATCACACGCCCAATACGGTGAGAAGCCACTTAGATAAGATATGGAAAACAACATCCGCCTTAGCAACAAATCGAATATCACAACTCGAAAACAAAAGATTGGCTTTAGAATGAGCCGAACAAACACATGATAGAGATTTCACCAAAGTGTTCTGGTAGGGGCCCACACGGACACGACGATAGCGGACGTCACGACGACAAACAAGACGCCCCGAATCAGCATAGCCAAGGATTCTTTAAGACGCCTTACACCATCAGAATCGACCGTGAATGGGCGGACCACTAGACGTTGAACCCCAATCTCAAATCATACATCTATCGGAAAGAATATCCCGTAAGCTACTAGAATTCCACCTATAAACTCCCAAACTTTCTGGTTATGCAATCTGTGTTGGGGATACAGGGACACAAAATATATCACCCAAACTAACAATACCTAGATCCAAATTGTATCCATCCGTCAACACATAACCAAGAAATCTCGAAATCGTGGTACCTCGACCTTCAAAAAACATCCGTTATGCAAGTCATGGCAATATTCCAAGACTCGCCACAAGATCGGCTATCTGGTTATCTCACCAACAATCGCACAAAAGAGATTTCATGTCGGCAAAACTCGTATTCCGAATCGCAACGATAAAATTGTGACGACAACACCTGGAGCTCAACTCCCCGGACACCGCCACAACCCCTAAATGTCGAGGCACCAAGAACAATGTTCTCGCCACAAAACCATCGAACGATTCCAAGATACCCACGTGATCCTAAAAAAATTTAGTGAAATTTGAGGAGAGAAGAGTCAAAACTCACGCAGAGACCTCAAGTAATTCATTTAAGGACCGAAGTAAAAAGAATCCTACCCGATATATATAATCCTAAGACTCAAAACATTTTCCATTCTAGACTCAACAACGCAGCAAACAATCAAGTAGGGGCTCCTTAAGTCGGGAAGGCTCGATTACAACTTGTAACTGCCTGATGCGGTTATATTCTCCCACGGTCGAGGCACGACTTAGAGGCATAACCGCATTGAAAGCAATGTCGCAAGTGAGGTAATCTTCACACAACCCATGTAATAATTAAGGAAAGATACATAGTTGGCTTACACCGCCACTTCACTCAAAGACATAAATAAACATCCATCATTCAGAGTACACTCAAGGTCCGACCACGGAACCAAAATAAAAGAAGATACCCCAAATGCTAACACGATCCCCGAATCGTCCCCAACTGGGCACCACTACCGATCATCCGAAAAGACACATAGTAACACCACGCTCCTCGTCGAACTCCCACTTGAGCTCGGTTGAATCACCTGACCGGCCTCATCGAACCTCGCAACTGTTTTGAAGTATCTCGTGAGTCCGGGACTCAGCAATCTCACACCGCATGAGATCAAGACTATTTAAGCTAATAGGAAGGACAAGGTAATAAAGTGGAGCTGCAGCAGCTTACCAGCATATATGGTGGCTACTTCGCAAAAGAGAGCGAGGAGAGGAGCAAAGCACGGTCGTGAAACTAATAGCGATCAAGAAGTGATCCTGAACTACTTACGCCGACATAACTCCAACATCAGTTCACTTCCCGACCCACGAGAAGAGACCATCACGTTACACACGCCGTTGATGTGTATTTTATTTGAGGTCAACTTTGGGTTTTCTACAACCGACATTAACAAATTCCCATCTCGCCTCATAATCAAGCGGCACGGCTTTCGAAAGATATTACCCGCAGGGTGTCCCAACTTAGCCCATTATAAGCTCTCATGGTCAACGAAGGATATTCTTCTACCGGAAGACCCGATCAATCTCGAATCCCGGACTACAAGACATTTCGACAAAGAATAAAACAAGACCAGCAAGACCACCCGACGTGCCGACAAACCCGATAGGAGCTGCACATATCTCGCCTCGTGGCACACCGGATAAGCTAAGCGACAAGAACCGACGAATCCAAGTTGCCAAGGAATAGTCCCACACGGTGCTCTAGTTTGGACCAACGTCAAGGAGTAATCGCCCGGGTTTAAATAAGATGACCTCGGCTCGCTGAAAACCCGGGGAAAAGGCTTAGGTGGCAAATGGTAAAACCAATGTTGGGCCTTGCCGACGAAGTCTTATTCAAAGCGAACTGTCAAGGGGGTCCCATAAATCACCCAACCGTAAGGAATGCAAAATCAAGGAACATAACACCGTATGACGGAAACTAGGTGGCAAGAGTGGAACAAAACACTGCATAAGGCCGAGCCTTCCACCCTTTGCCAAGTATATAGATGTATTAATTAGCAGATATATATTGTGATATCCCAACAAGTAAACATGTTCCAACAAGGAACAACATCTCCATGTTCCAACAAGGAACAAACTTCAGCTTCACCGCAACTAGCAACGCTTATAAGAGGGCTGAGCAAAGCGGTAACATAGCCAATCAACGGTTTGCTAGGAAAGGATGGTTAGAGGCTGACATGGCAATATGGGTGGCATGATATAGCAAGTGGTAGGCATCGCAGCATAGGCATAGCAAAAGAGCGAGCAACTAGCATAGCAAAGATAGAAGTGATTTCGAGGGTATGGTCATCTTGCTCGCAATGTTCTCGAGGTTGTCGAAAGCTTGATCCTCGAAAGCGCTCTCAACAGGCCTCGCTCACGACTCGCCTCCGACTCTACCCAAAGCAACAACACAAACAAAGGAACCAAATAAATCACGTGCAATGCACAATCAACATGATGCAAAACATGACATGATATGCGGATGCGATATGCAATGCGACAAAGGCCCGAAGGTAATGATGAACCAGGCATCAACTGGCAAACCAAGCATGCCATTGAAAGATGAGATGATTTCGTTGAAATCGATATAAAGATCACCGAAACGGATGCACGGTTTGCAAATGGCAAGCAAAACAAGAATGGCGAAATCTGCCATTAACAGCATGATGCCACTTAGCAAGCAACAATTAATTGCTACTGCACCCAAACGTAACAACAAAGCACATGGCAGTGATCTACAATGATGCTCGACAAAAGATGAGCACTGAGCTACGGCTAGTTCACATCATAACAGGTTCAAACAAGCATGGCAAAAGAGCATCAATAATCAGGCTGGACATGGCAAAACAGCAACAGGTTGCAATGTTCAGAGCAACAAAACTACATGCTACAGGAACTTAAAATAGCAAAACAAGGCATGGCATGAATCTACTCAAAGCCTAGAACAAAAGTCCCTTACTGATCATAAGCCAAAAGGACTAGAAAATATAGTAACACCCATGTCAATATCGAAAGTCTCTTAACAGATTCAGCAACATGACATGTCAAAACTGATAACGAGATGGCATGTTAACAAGCTCAATGCACTCACTACAGAGCCTCAAATGATAAACTAAGCATACCTACATCAAGAATACATGACATAGAAGACATACATGGCAAGAACAATAACATAGCATATAGGATCAACCACAACAAGCTAGGCAAAATTGAATAACATGTATACAATCTGCCAGGAATCATTTGTAGCAAAAGTAGAGCTGATTGACTCAAGCTATGGCATCCCATAATTGCAAACAAAGGCATGAATGGATAGAGCAAGACATGCTTTACAAAACACCCTTACTGAAGTAACTCAAAATATGCATAGATCTCTTGGTATCATCAAGTAAACATGGCATCAAAATCAGCTAAAACATGGCTGAAATCAGCAACATTAGGACACCTACTTTGCATGCTTGTGATAGTCACCACATAGATCACAAAATACATGGCATAAACCCCTGGAAAGATGGCATGGCATTTTACAAAACACATGTAGGACTCAACTCATAGGGTGCACATATTAATCATGGAAAAATAAAAAAGTGCAAGTCCTGATAAAAATCAGAAACTATCAGCACATAGCACTCTTCCAACAGCATTTCGGGCATCAAGATGAGCTCAAATGAAAATGATGCAATGAGATGAAATGATCTACTCTTCGAGACGAACATTTTGACATATTATACGCGAAAATGGATCTACGGATGCTAAGATATAGCATGTTGAAAATTGCACAAAATTACAAAGATGCTAAAAAACTTAGAGAAAATAGGAGGGGAGAAGAGGTCAACGTCGCTTTCCGAGGCCGGATCGGGTCCGGCGACGGCGGGCGGAGGAGCCCGGGAGGCGGCCGGCGAGGGTGGAGGCGGTCGGCGGGTCGCCGGGCGGCGAAGGGGTCGGCGGGGCGAGGCCGCGAGGCGGGGCGGCGGCATGAGGAAGGCGGCGAGGAGGCGAGCCGAGCGGGCGGGGGCAGGGGCGCCGGGCGCGGCGAGGCGCGGGCGGCGGCGCCGGAGGCGGAGGGCGGCGGCGGGAGGCGCCCAAGCGGCGGGCGCGGACGGCCGGGGGCCGGCCGGGCTCACGGCCGTGGCGGCGGCGGGTTACGGGCGCTTCGATTGGGCGGGGCGGTGCGACGTCCGGCTGGCGGGACAACGCTCGCTCGGCGTTTTTTAGGGTTTTGGGAAGAGGATGATCCGGACGGGTGGTGTTTAAATAGGCATAGAGGAGCTAGGAGAGTCCAAATGAGGTGTAGTTTCACCACACGATCGTGATCGAACGACGGAGAGCATGGAAGTGACTTAGATGGGTTATTGGGCTGTTTTGAAGGTGTTGGGCTGCAACTTAAAAGAGGCCTTTAAGAGTGCGTTAACCGCTGAGTACCAAACGAGCTCCAAATGACCAAACTTGACCGGTGGTCTCCGGTGGTATACCAAGGCCACTAGACAAACCTCGTCCATTTCGAGAAGGTTTAATACCGCACACGGAAAACGTAAAAGGGACCGCCGGAGATAGGAGTGCCGGATTGCAAAACGGACAACGGGAAAATGCTCGAATCATGAGATAACACGTATGCAAATGCGATGCACATGATGACATGATATAAAATGCATGACATGGACAAAATGCAAAAGGAGAAAACCCAACCACGGAGGGAATATCATATATCAATGCCAAAATGGCAAGAGTTGGAGTTACAAATATGGAAAGTTACTCCGGTGTCATCATATTATTCTCAATCAAGGTAGACAAAGGCATATCATTAGGATCAAGAAACACTCTTAGTAGCAAATAATTTCATAAGTTCATCCATCTTTCCACTCAAAACATTGATTTCTTCTATCGCATGCACTTTTTATTAGTAGATCTTTCAAGGTGCCATTGAGAATAATTAACCATAATATTATCTAGGAGTTAGTAGCATCTCCTAAAATGATTTCCATAAAAGTGCCTCCCTGCTTAATCTAAAAGATTTCTAGAAGCAAATTCAATCCGCCTAAATTTTTTGTATAATCATCCACAAATTCAAACCATGAGTAGGGCAATTATGTATCATTAATTTCATTTTCCT
Organism: Aegilops longissima; assembly: GCA_021605205.1. NCBI lineage: Eukaryota > Viridiplantae > Streptophyta > Magnoliopsida > Poales > Poaceae > Aegilops > Aegilops longissima. The sequence goes on along the minus strand of JAHIAM010007617.1, from coordinate 3,239 downwards.
AAGCTTGTGCAACATGTTCATGATCAAGTTGCTTAAAATTCATAATATCGCTTCTAAGAGAGATGATCTTAGGGAGGAAAATAATTAGAGATAAAAGCATCTTTGCACTTGTTCCAAGAATCAATACTATTTTAGGCAAATACAAAACCAAGCTTTAGCACGATCTCTAAGTGAAAAGGAAATAGCTTCAATTTAATTATATCATTATCGACATCTTTCTTCTATTGCATATCACACAAATCAATGAAGCTATTTAGATGATTAGCGGCATCTTCGCTAGGAAGGCCGCGAATTGATCTTTCATAACAGGATTCAACAAAGCAGATTGATTTCACAAGATTCAAGATTGGTAACAGGAGCAATCGGAGTGCTAAGGAAATCATTATTGTTGGTATTGGTAAAGTCACACAATTTGGTATTATCTTGAGCCATCATGACAAGCAAGCAATCCAACACACGAGCAAACAAAAGGCAAACGAGAAAAGGCAAACGGAAAAGAGAGAGCGAATAAAACGGCAATGGTGAAGTGGGGAGAGGAAACGAGAGGCAAATGGCAAATAATGTAATGCGAGAGATAAGGGATTGTGATGGGTACTTGGTATGTTGACTTTTGTGAAGACCTCCCAAGACGGCGCCGTAAATCTTCCTGCTACCTCTTGAGCATCGCGTTGGATTTCCTTGAAGAGGAAAGGGTGATGCGCAGAGTAGAGTAAGTATTTCCCAGTTTTGAGAACCAAGGTATCAATCCAAAGAGGAGGCTACGCAGTCCCTCGTACCTACAATAAAACAAATAGCTCAAAGCAACCAACGCGATTAGGGTTGTCAATCCCTTCACTGTTACTTTACATTAGAGTGAGATCCTGATAGAGATGATAGATAATATTTTTGGTATTTTGATATAAAGATGCAAGGTAAAATAAAAGGCAAAGTAAAAAAGCAAAGCAATAATAAAGTGATTGAAGATTGATATGATGAGAATAGACGGGGTATAGATTTCACTAGTGGCTTCTCTCAAAAGCATAAGTATTCTACGGTGGTGAACAAATTACTCGTTGAGCAATTGACAAAATTGAGCATAGTTATGAGAATATCTAGGTATGATCATGTATATAGGCATCACGTCTCGAGACAAGTAGACCGACTCTGCCTCGCATCTACTATTACTCCACTCATCGACCGCTATCCAAAGATGCATCTAGAGTATTAAGTTCAAGAAAACAGAGTAACGCCTTTAAGCAAGATGACATGATGTAGAGGTATAAATTCATGCAATATGATAAATACCCCATCTTGTTATCCTCGATGGCAACAATACAACACGGCTCTTGCTGCCCCTACTGTCACTGGGAAAGGACACCGCAAGATTGAACCCAAAGCTAAACACTTCTCCCATTGCAAGAAAAACCAATCTAGTAGGCCAAACCAAACTGATAATTCGAAGAGACTTGCAAAGATAACCAATCATACATAAAAGAATTCAGAGAAGATTCAAATATTGTTCATAGATAAACTTGATCATAAACCCACAATTCTTCTCAACAAACACACCACAAAAAGAAGATTACACCAATAGATCTCCACGAGAGGGGCGAAACATTGTATTGAGATCCAAAAGAGAGAAGAAGCCATCTAGCTACTAACTATGGACCCGGTCCAAGTAAACTACTACACTTCACCGGAGGGGCTATGGGATGATGTAGAAGCCTCCGTGGGGATTCCCTTCCGACGGGAGTCAAAGCCCCAAGATGGGATCTCGTGGGGTGTATTCAAGGGTGGAATTAGGTTTTGGCCCCGATTGATCGCTTGGGGAAATGGATATAAGGAGGGGAGTACGCGGGGAGCGGGGCCCCGGGGGGGGCGGCCCCCACCTCGTGACCCCTCCCTCCTTTCGACGGAGGGTCCAAGTCTCCGGATCATATTTGTTGAGAAAATCACGCTCAAGGTTTCATTCAGTTTGGACCGTTTGATATTCCGCTTTCCAAACACCAAATAGGCAAAAAAAAAGAATTATGGTCCTCCTGTTAATAGGTTAGTCCCAAAATATATAAATGGGAAAATAAACCCAATATGGTCTAAAACAGAGATAATATAGCATGGAGAATAAAATTATAGATACTGAACGATCAATGAGCGGTTGGATGCAACCCCACTTAGTTTCTAGTTTGAGCTTTATACACTTATAGCTCTTAGTGCATCCGCTGATGGCAATCCCTACCACTCACATTGATATCTATTAATGGGCATTCCATAGCCCGTGATACGTAGTTGATCTCCATGGAGGCCAAGGACCAGGGGAAACCTTCCCATCTAGGAGGAGGTCAAGGAAGAAGAAGGGGCCCCTCTCCCTTCTCTTCCGGTGGCACCGACGTGTGGCCATCATCATCCCAATCTTCACCAACAACTTCACCGCCATCATCACCAATCTTCCTCTATGCAGCGGAGTAACCTCTTACCCGCAATATCTACTTAAACATGGTGCTCAACGCTATATATTATTTCCCAATGATGTATGGCTATCCTATGATGTTTGAGTAGATCCGCTTTGTCCTATGGGCTTTTGATGATCAAGATTGGTTTGAGTTGCATGTTTTATTATTGGTGTTGTCCTATGGTGCCTCCGGTCGCAAAAGCGTGAGGGATACCCGAGGGTTTGAATATGTTCATGATTTGCTTATGGTGGGTGGGGAGGATGTAAACAGACTTTGTAAGTAGGTTGTTTTGATGGGATAAAGAGGACTTGATGCTTTAATGCTATGGTTGGGTTTTACCTTAATGATATTTAAGTTTGGGATGCTTTTAGAGTTCCAATCATAAGTGCATATGATCCAAAGAGAAAGTATGTTAGCTTATGCCTTCCTCAAATAAAATTGCAATAATGATTACCGGTCTAGTTATCATTGCCTAGGGACAAATAACTTTCGTCAAAATCTCTCTAATAAAACTAATTTAGTTTGTGTCCTTATCTAAACAGCCCCTAGCTTTTATTTATGCTCTATATATTCTTGCAAGCCTATCCAAAAGACCACAAAGTACTTCTAGTTTCATACTTGTTTCCTGTTTAACGCCCAAAAGGAGAGTTGTATCGATGGTCATAGAACTTGAGGAATATTTGTTCTACCTTTAGCCCTCGTTGTTCGAATTTCACCAAAAGAGGCTACAATTGATCCCCTATACTTGTGGGTTATCAGAACATCCAAATAAGTGACTTGCTCGTCGGTTCCCGCCGCCATCGGCTGATT
>JAHIAM010007615.1:0-19896 GCA_021605205.1 Aegilops longissima | reverse complement strand
TTGAGCTGAAGGATGTCGCCGACCGGTATGAGCTTTGAAAAGGAAAGCCAAAGTAAAGCGGCGGACCTAAGAAAGCCATGGTAGCAGTTAGGAAGCCCGCCTAAAATAAGAGCGCGAAGGAGGAGCTCTCAGTCGAGATATCACGGCGGGAAGCCCTTTTTGTTGCGGTCAAGTTTGAGATCCGGCATGCCCTCCGATCAGTTATGGAGTGTTGCGCATTTATATTCGGACTTGGCAACGAAAAGGCCTGAGCGCGATCGAAGTTTTTCAAGGATCAAAAGATCACGGCGGAAAAGTTGTTCGGTCGCACAAGTGCTCCAACGCGCCCGCTGCTGTTAAATGAACAAATGGTCGAGTGGGCTAAACTCATAGATTGTCCGACTTTCGGCGAGGTCTGTCGTGGATCATCTTTCGCCGAAGGACCAAGGCCAAATAGTTATTTTAGTTTAGTGCAACGATTCCTTGGTGTTGTGCCGCATATCGACGCCAGAAAGAGGTCGGCGGATAGAGGGTGCGTGGATGGCTCTTGCCCGTGTTAAGGCATACTGGGTAGAGATGGAGGCCACCGCTATTGCAACCTGTGGTCCGCCAGAGGCAGTCTCGCCAAGCACTATTTTGAGGAAGTCCTAGAAGGTGCCTCGCTTAATAGAGGCTCGTGTCAAGATTATCATGTTTGATTGACATGTACCCCAATTGTAAGAACAATGCTATTTGGATTATAAAGGCTATGTTTATAATTTTGCCTGAAATTATTATGATGCCTCCCAAGGGCCGCTTATGTATGTATATAACCTGAAAGTTTGCGGTCGTTGTTTCAGCCCCCACGCATATAATGCGGGGTGTTCAAAAAGCGGTATTCACACTTGACCTAACTGTTGGGGAACGAGTAATAATTCAAAATTTTCCACGTGTCACCAAGATCAATCTAGGAGATGCTAGCAACGAGAGAGAGGAGTGCATCTTCATACCCTTGAAGATTGCTAGCGGAAGCGCACAGAACGCAGCTTGATGGAGTCGCATCGCGCGATTCATATCGCAGAAGATCCGATCTAGCGCCGAATGGACGGCGCCCTGCTCAACACACGGACAGCCCGGCACGCCTCCTCCTTCTTGATCTAGCAAGGAGAGGAGAACTTGAGGGAAAGTCGCAGCACGACGGCGTGGTGGTGGATCTCGCGTTCTCCAAGCAGGCTTCGCCAAGCACACGAAGGAGGAGGAGGTGTTGGAGGAGGGAGGGGCTGCCTCGGAAGGGGTGGCTGCCCTCATCTCCCTCACTATATATAGGGGAAGGTGGACGAGGCGCCTAGGGTTCCCTAGGGAGGGCGGCGGCCATGGGAAACCCTAGATGGGTTTGGGCGCCCCACCCCTAGGAAACTTGCCCCCAAGCCGGGGGTGGCTGCCCTAGGCGAGGCGCCCCACCTCCACGCTACGTGAGATGGGTGGGAGGGCACACAGCCCTTAGTGGGCTGATGTGCCCCTTCCCTTGGCCCATAAGGCCCCCCAACGCTGCCGGGCCTCCAAAACACCTTTTCGTCACGCTGTCACACCGGTACTCCTGAAATCCGACTCCAATACCCTTCGTCCAATATATCGATCTTCACCTCCGACCATTCCGAGTTCCTCGTGACGCCCGAGATCTCATCCGGATCTCAACTACCTTCGTAACTACATACTATTTCCCATAACAACTCTAGCGCCACCGAACCTTATGTGTAGACCCACGGTTCGGGAACCATGCAATGACCGAGACACCTCTCCGTCCAATAACCAATAGCGGATCTCGATACCCATATTGACTCTACATGTTCCACGATGATCTCATCGGATGAACCACTATGTCGGGATTCAATCAATCCCATATACAATTCCCTTTGTCAATCGGTATGTTACTTGCCCGAGATTCGATCGTCGGTATCCCCATACCTCGCTCAATCTCAGTATCGCAAGTCTATTTACTCATTCCAGAACGCATGATCCCGTGCTAACTCTTTAGTCACATTGAGCTCATTATGATGATGCATTACCGAAAGGGGCCCAGAGATACCTCTCCAAATACGGAGGACAAATCCCAGCCTCGATTCGTACAACCCAATGACACTTTCGAGATACCGAGTGCACCTTTATAGCCACCCAGCTTACGCCAGGACGCTTGGTACACCCAAAGCATTCCTACGGTATCCGGATTTGCACAATCTCATGGTCTAAGGAAACGATACATGATATTAGAAAAGCTCTAGCAAAACGAACTACACGATCTTGTGCTATGCTTAGGATTGTCTTGTCCATCACATCATTCTCCTAATGATGTGATCCCTGCTATCAACTACATCCAATGTCCACGTCGGAAACCACAACCATCTATTGATCAACGAGCTAGTCAACTAGAGGCTCACTAGGGACATGTTGTGGTCTATGTATTCGCACATGTATTACGCTTCCGTTAATACAATTATAGAATGAACAATAGAAAATTATCATTAACAAGGAAATATAATAATAACTATTTCATTATTGCCTCTAGGGCATATTTCACAGCCTCCCACTTGCACTAGAGTCAATAATCTTGTTCACATTGCCATGTGATTAACACTCATAGTTCACATTGCCATGTGACTAACACCCAAGAGTTTACTAGAGTCAATAATCTAGTTCACATCACCAAGTGATTAAGACCCAATGAGTTCTGGGGTTTGATCATGTTATGCTTACGAGAGAGGTTTTAGTCAACGGGTCTGCAAACATTCAGATCCACATGTACTTCACAAATCTCTATATCATACTGTAGATGCTTCTACTATGCTCCACTTGGAGCTATTCCAAATGGTTGCTCCACTATATGTATACGGTTTGCTACTCAGAGTCATCCGGATAGGTGTTAAAGCTTGCATCGACGTAAACCTTTACGCCGAACTCTTCATCACCTCCATAATCGAGAAACATTTCTTATTCCTAAGAACAATTTTGACTTGTCAATGATCCATTCTTGATCACTCTCATTCTTGCCGTACACGTGGCAAGGCACATATCAAAGTGGTACATAGCATGGCATATCGATAGAGCCTATGGCTAAGGCATAGGGATGACTTTCGCCCTTTCTCTTCTTCGCCGTGGTCGAGCTTTACCTTACTCAAATTCACACCTTACAACTCAGGCAAGAACTCCTTCATTGACTGATCCATTTTGAAGTCCTTCAAAATCATGTCAAGGTATGTGCTCTGTGAAAGTCTTATCAGGCGTCTTGATCTGTCTCTATAGATCTTGATACCCAACATGTAAGCAATTTTACAAAGGTCTTGCTTTGAAAAGCTCCATTCAAACAACCCTTTATGCTTTCCAGAAATTCTACATCATTTATGATCAACAATATGTCATCCAGATATACTTATCAAAATGTTGTAGTGCTCCCACTCACTTCTTGCAAATACAAGTTTCTTGCAAACTTGGTATAAACCCAAATGCTTTGATCACCTCATCAAAGCGTATGTTCCAACTCCGAGATGCTTGCTCCAGTCCATAGAAGGACCCTGGAGTTTGCATACCTTTTAGCATCCTTAGGATTGAGAAAACCTTCTGGTTGTATCACATACAGCCTTTCCTCATGGAAACCGTCAAGGAAACTTTGTTTTGACATCCATCCGCCAGATTTAGAATCAAAATGCAGCAATCGCTAACATAATTCTAACAGATTTTAGCATCGCTATGATTGAGAAAGTCTCATCACAGCCAACTCCTTGAACTTGTCGGAAACTTCTTTGTGACAAGTCGAGCTTCATAAATGGTGACATTACCATTAGCGCTCTTTCTTCTTAAAGATCCATTTATTCTCAATAGCTTGCCGATCATCGGGCAAGTCCACCAAAGTCCATACTTTGTTCTCATACATGGATCCTATCTCGGATTTTATGACTTCTAGCCATTTGTTGGAATCCGGCCCACCATCGCTTCTCCATAGCTCATAGGTTCATCGTTGTCCAACAACATGACCTTTAAGACAGGGTTACCACTCGAGTTGTACACACCTTGTCAACCTATGAGGTTTGGTAGTGACTTGATCCAAGTTTCATGATCACTATCATAAGCTTCCACTTCAATTGGTGTAGGTGCCACAGGAACAACTTCCTGTGCCCTGCTACACACTAGTTGAAGTGACAGTTCAACAACCTCATCAAGTCTCCACCATCCTCCCACTCAATTCTTTCGAGAGAAACTTTTCCTCGAGAAAGGACCCGTTTCTAGAAACAATCATTTTTGCTTCCAGATCTGAAATAGGAGGTATACCCAACTGTTTTTGGTGTTCTATGAAGATGCATTTATCCGCTGGTTCGAGCTTATCAACTCAAACTTTTTCACATAAGCATCGGAGCCCCAAACTTTTAAGAAACGATAACTTAGGTTTCTCTAAACCATAGTTCATACGGTGTCGCCTCAACGGAATTGGGGTTCCCTATTTAAAGTGAATGCAATTGTCTCTAATGCATAACCCTAAAATGATAGCGTAGATCGGTAAGACACATTATAGATTGCACCATATCCAAAAGGTTCGACATTTGACGCTCGACACACCATTACGCTTATGGTGTTCCTGTGGCGCCAATTGTGAAACGACTCCACCTTGTCTTTAGTGATTGCCAAACTCATAACTCAAATACTTCCCTTGATCGATCATAGGAACTTGACCTTCTTATTATGATGATTCTCAACTTCACTTTGAAATTTCTTGAACTTTTCAAACGTTTAGACTTATGCTTCATTAAGTAAATATACCCATATCTACTCAATTCATCGGTGAAGGTGAGAAAATAACGATATCCACTACGTGCCAACACTCATCGGACCGCACACATCAAGATGTGTGATTTCCAACAAGTCACTTGTCCGCTCCATTGTTACAAAGAAAACGGGTTTTAGTCATCTTGCCAATGAGGCATAGTTCGCATGTGTCACGTGATTCAAAATCAAGTGACTTCAAAAGTCCATCGGCATGGAGTTTCTTCAGCGCTTTACACCAATATGACCTAAGCGAAGCACAAGAAAGTGGTACTATCATTATCAACTCTACATCTTTTGGCATCAATGTTATGAACATGTGTATCACTATGATAGAGATTCAATAAACCATTCACATTGGGTGCATGACCATAGGAGGTATTATTCATGTAAAATGAATAAGCATTATTCTCTCGACTTAAATGAATAATCAGATTGCAATAAACATGATCTAATCATGTTCATGCTCAACGCAGACATGTATGCAAACAACATTTATCTAGGTTCAACACTAATCTCAAGGTAGAGAGAGCGCAGATGGTGATCACATCAACCTTGGAAACACTTCCAACACACATCGTCACCTCACCCTTAGCTTGTCCCCGCTTAATCCGTAGCTTTTGTTTCGAAGTTACCAATATTAGCAACTCAACCGTATGAGTACTAGTAAGGTACACATCAATAACACATATATCAAATATACTTTTGTTGAAGTTCCCACCTTCTTATCTACCAAGTATTTGAGGCAGTTCCGCTTACTAGTGACCGCTCCCTAATAGAAGCACTTCATCTCGGTTTGGGTTCTTGGGTTTTTACCGAGCGGCAACGGCTTTCCATTCATGAAGTTTCCTTATTTCCTTGCCCTTCTTTGAAACCAATGGTCTTGTTAACCATCAACACTTGATGCTCCTTCTTTACTTCTACCTTTACGGCCTTAACACGCATTTAACAGCCCGTGATCATCTTCCCTTGCATGTTAGTTCATCACGAAACTTCTAGCAGCTTGGTGATAGTGATCGGAGAACTTTTGTCAATCACTCTCTTATCTCGAAGATTAACTCCCACTTGATTCAAGTGACTGAAGTACCCAGAAATTCTGAGCACATGCTCACTGGCTGAGCTATTCTCCTCCATCTTGTAGGCAAAGATCTTGTCAGAGGTCTCAAACCTCTCAACACGCGCATGAGCCTGAAATACCAATTGCAGCTCTTGGAACATCTCATATGTTCCATGGCGTTCAAAACGCTTTTGGAGCCCCGACTCTAAGCCGTAAAGCATGGCGCACTAAACTATCAGGTAGTCATCAGAACGTGTCTACCAGATGTTCACAACATCCACAGATGACGCCAGAGGGGTTGGCACATCGAGAGGTGCATCAAGGATGAAGCCTTCGTAGCAAAGAGGACAATCTCATACTACGCCATAGTCCACTCAATTGCTTACAATATCTTTCAACTTACTTTCTCTAGGAACGATAAAACATGGAGCTAGAGCGCGAGCTATTAATCTACAACATAACTTGCAAAGACAATTTAGACTATGTTCATGATAATTAAGTTCATCTAATCAAATTATTTAATGAACTCCCACCAGATAGACATCCTCTAGTCATCTAAGTGATACATGATCCGAATCAACTAGTCCGTGGTCCGATCATCACGTGAGACGGACTAGTCATCAACGGTGAACATCTCCATGTTGATCGATCTACTATACGACTCATGTTCGACCTTTCGGCTCTCGTGTTCGAGGCCATGTCTATACATGCTAGGCTCGCAAGTCAACCTAAGTGTTTTGCATGTGTAATTGGCTTACACCCGTGTATTAACGTTAGAATCTATCACACCCGATCATCACGGGTGCTCAAACAACGAACCTTCTAACTGCATACGCTTAGGGGAACACTTTCTTGAAATTTTAGAGAGGATCATCTTTTATGCTACCGCCGTTTAAGCAAATAAGATGTAAACATGAAAACATCACATGCAAATCATAAAGTGACATGATATGGCCAATATCATCTTGCTCCTTTGATCTCCATCTTCGAGGCGCCGCATGATTACCTTCACACCGCATGACACCATGATCTCCATCATCATGATCCCCATCATCGTGTCTTCATGAAGTTGTCTTCACAAATATTACTTCTACTACTATGGCTAACGGTTAGCAATAAAGTAAAGTAATTACATGGCGCTTTTCATTGACACGCAGGTCATACAATAAATTAAGACAACTCATATGGTTCTACCGGTTGTCATATCGATCGACATGCAAGTCGTGATTCCTATTACAAGAACATGATCAATCTCATACATTACATATATCATTCATCACATCCTTTTGTCTATATCACATCACATCACTGTTCAAGATATCTTCCGATATTACGATAAATCAGCCGATTTATCGCTTATCGTTGTCTGACCGATAAGATAAACCGCCTGATATTTCAGCCGATATGGTGATAAATCAGCTGCTATGCCGATAAACTGGCCGATTTACCCCTTATCATGGGTCGACCGATAAGTTCCCGATAAGTTTATATCCCCAACATTGCATCACATAGCATACCCTGCAAAAACAAGTTAGACGCCCTCAATTGTTGTTTGCATGTTTTACGGCTAATATGGGTTTCTAGCAAGAACGTTTCTTACCTACGCAAAAGCCACAACGGTGATATGCCAATTGCTATTTACCCTTCATAAGGACCCTTTTCATCGAATCCGATCCAACTAAAGTGGGAGAGATAGACACCCGCTAGCCACCTTATGCATCAAGTGCATGTCCGGTGGAACCTATCTCACGAAGAGTACGTAAGGTCGGTCCACACCACTTCATCCCACAATGCCGCCGAATCAAGATAAGACTAGTAATGGTAAGAAAATTGAACAAATCATCGCCCACAACTACTTGTGTTCTACTCTGCATAGAATCTACACATAGACCTAGCTCATGATGCCACCGCTAGGAACGAGTAATAATTCAAAATTTCCCTACATGTCACAAAGATCAATCTAGGAGATGCTAGCAACGAGAGAGGGAGTGCATCTTCATACCCTTGAAGATCGCTAAGCGGAAGCGCTAAGAACGCGTTGATGGAGTCGCATCATGCGCATTCATATCGCAGAAGATCCGATCTAGCCAACGGACGGTGTCGGGTTCTAAGTCCGATGAGAATGGGGGTAGGAATGGAGAGGCAAGATCCTAGCTATGGAGTAGTTGTATACGCAAGATGTTTACGAAGTTCAGCCCTTCTGAGGAAGTAACAACCCACGCCCTCGGAGCCCGAGGCGGTCGATCAGATATATAAGCGATGAGTTGTGGTGCGAACCCTTTACACCGAGGAGGGGTGTTGGGGAACGAGCAGAAATTCAAATTTTCCTACGTGTCACCAAGATCTATCTATGGAGAAACTAGCAACGAGGGAAGGAGAGTGCATCTACATACCCTTGTAGATCACTAAGCGGAAGCGCTCAAGTGAACGGGGTTGAAGGAGTCGATTGCTGTGATTCAAATCACGGAGATCCTAGTGCGAACGGACGGCACCTCCCGCTCAACACACGGACAGCCCTGACGCCTCCCATGCCTTGATCCAGCAAGGAGAGAGGAGAGGTTGAGGAAGACTCCATCCAGCAGCAGCACAACGGCATGGTGGTGATGGAGGAGCGGGCATCCCAGCAGGCTTCGCCAAGCACCAAGGAGAGGAGGAGGAGGAGAGGCGGCCCGGAGAGGGAGAGGCCTCATGTGTTGGGCAGCCCAAACCTCAAGTATATATAGGGGAAAGGGGCTGCGCCCTTTAGGGTTTCCCACCCCAAGGGTGCGGCCAGCCCTAGATGGGACTTGGGGCGGCAAGGGGGAGGAGTGCCTCCCAAGTCAAGTGGAGGCCTCCCCTAGGGTTTCCTCCCATGCGCATGGGCCTTGGGGGCTGGTGCCCCTGGCCCATTAAGGCTAGAGCGCCCCCACAGCCCATGCTACTGTATTGACGTGGTGGAATCCGACCTCCGACCTCCGAATCCTCCGAACCTTCCGAAGCTTCCGACAATACCGAAAAACCCAACTTTTTCCGAACCCAACAACAACTTTCCATATAAATCTTTACCTCCTGACCATTCCTAACTCCTCGTGACGTCCGGATATCATCCGAGACCAATAACATTCGCAACCACATACAAACTTCCTTTATAACCCTAGCGCCATCGAACCTTATGTGTAGATTCCTACGGTTCGAGACATGTAGACATGACCGAGACGCTTCCGTCAATAACCAACAGCGGATCTCGATACCCATGTTGGCTCTACATGTTCCACGATGATCTCATCGGATGAACCACGATGTCAAGGACTCAATCGATCCCGATACAATTCCCTTTGTCTAGCGGTATTGTATTGCCCGAGATTCATCGCCGGTATCCCGATACCTTGTTCAATCTCGCACGCAAGTCTCTTTACTCGCTCCGAACACATCATCCCGTGATCAACCCCTTGGTCACATTGTGCACATTATGATGATGTCCTACCGAGGGGCCCAGATACCTCTCCGTCACACAGAGTGACAAATCCCACCTCGATTCGTGCAACCCAAGTATTTCGAGATACCAGTGCACCTTTATAGTCACCCAGCATGCAGGACGCTTTGGTACACCCAAAGCATTCCTACGGATCCTGGAGTTGCACAACTCATGGTCTAAGGAAAAGATACTTGACATTAGAAAAGCTTTAGCATACTAACCACGCATCTTTGTGCTAGGCTTAGTATTGTCTTGTCCATCACATCATTCTCCTAATGATGTGATCCCGTTATCAACGACATCCAATGTCCATGGTCGTGAAACCGTAACCATCTATTGATCAACGAGCTAGTCAACTAGAGGCTTACTAGGGACATGGTATTGTCTATGTATCCACACATGTATCTGAGTTTCCTATCAATACAATTATAGCATGGATAATAAACGATTATCATGACTAATTTATTATTGCCTCTAGGGCATATTTCCAACAGTGGCTTATATAGAGTTCGCGCACCCTCCAACCCCGCTATGCAGGATTAAGGTACATTAAGATCGGAGTTATCGAAACGTCCCACATAAAGTGCTATGATGACTATAAAGCCACTTAATGACCGACTCATTATGATCGATCAGATCTCTTGGCGGTCGAGTGGTTGGCTTCATGGTCGAGTGTCTTCAGGTCCGTCGAGTGGAATCCTTCCAGGTCAACGAAGGTGGTTTCTTCAAGAGATGTCCTTGGGAGGGTATCTTGGACAGGTCCATGACCATACCCTAGGTACATGGCTTACAAGAGCCCCGAATGGATCGAGGTTTGAGTGGGAAGGAGTTGAGAACTCTTCCACCCACTTTTCGTGTGATGAGCATGTCTTATTCCGATCAATGAGCTTAGGTGACGGCTTCAACTTCTTTTTCACGCCTTGATCCATTCTTTGTATACGCCGAGTGTTTTTTGTACTTGGAGAACTCCAATGACGGATTTGAGGAAATCTTCGTCTCACGGTTTGCTCAGGCGCTGGATTTAGGGATTCAATTTCGAAGTGAGCGGGCGGAGGAAGCCGATTAATCGGATGGGATAAGGCAGGGACGCCGATCTTTGTGCCACCTTTTTCGCCATGTATCGCGGGCATCAGCGGGATTTGACAGATCGCCGGCCTACCAATCACCACCGAAACCTCATATAAGGCCTCGACGGGTTTTTGAACAAGGCGCTCCATTTTCTCCTCCTTCCTTAGATTTATCCGCCACGTCGCTTCCACCTCGGCGCTGCCGCTGCTTTCACCGGTGACAATGGTGAAAGAGAAGACGGCGGTTTTGGAGCCGCGAAGAAGGTGACGGCGAAGCGAAGGAAGGGCGACTACCGGGCGGATTCGCAAGGGCCGTTTTGTTAAGGCTGGATCCGGCGATCGATCCGCCAACGACATGTCCAATGAGGGACGGATCCCCATGGATCAGATGGCTCCGAGGAAGGAGTCGAGCCGCAACCTCGTGGAGGGTGAGTGTGTTCTCTTGGCCACCCATGTTGACCGCGGGTTTTCTCTCGCCCTCACCCTTTCTTTCGTGGATTTAACTTTTGGGGCACAACTTCACCACTTCACTCCCAACTCCATCGTATCTCGCTGCTTTGGTTTTGTGCGAATTTCTTGGCTTGTCGGCCTCATTGGGGTCTTTTCGCACATTTTCACTTGTCGCCCTAGACGGTGAAAAGGCCAATCCGAGGACGAGAGAACTCAAGTGATTCAGATGTGGGGGTCTTGGGGTTCAAATGAGAAAAGTTCTTTTCCGCCATGATCTTACCCGAAGTCATCCGGGATGGCAATGATTGGTTTTATCAAGGACCAGCTAACGCCAGAAACGATCGACTTCGCTTTTCCATGGACCGAGTGAGCAAGCCATCTTCTTTGAAGGTGATCCCAAGAGAAGGCGCAGAAGGTGTTGGTCTAACGTTGTCCAAATTTCATCCGAGATGGGGTGACTGCATGGATCTCTTGGAGGTCTTCCTCCACGACACATCCACTGCTTCAAGCTCGAAACCATCCAATGTGGTTGTACTCGCACCGACGACACCACTCGGATCCACCCGAGGAGGTCGAGGACGCCATGTTGGAAAGGTGTCCGCGAGCATCACAGAAACAAGGACAACCTCGAGGAGCCAGGAGGATTCTCCACTGACCACCATAATGAAGTAGACAAGGTCCTTCCCGCATCTTTGACTGTGATCCCGCTTTCTCCATCTTGTTTGCTTAAAATTGGTCGATTGACTTTGTCTTGTTTGTTGTCTTCCAAAGCACACGAGATGTACTCGATGCCCAACGGGTGCAAGAAATGTGTCGAGGAGGAGGAGGGGAGCGAGGTGAAAGCCGAGGAATGGCAACTGATGGTGAGGAGGACGAAGACACGACAGCCGGCGAAGAGGAGGAGGAGGAAGAGGAGGAAGAAGTCGAACTCCTCGATGGAAAGGCGATCCAAGCTCACCCATGACCCCGCGAAAGCATGGCAGGTATAGCCCGCAATCGACGGAACACCCTGACGACCTCTCCCGCCGATCGAAAAGCGCCAAGCAACCCCGAGCGACGCCATCAAAGCCGAGGTTTTGCCCAAGATGAGGACGGCCATTCCCACCATTTCCGAGTAACAAAGAAAACTTGTGTTTTCTTGTTTAGCATGGACATACTTTTGGTCGACTTGTTGATCGATCAACTGATTGAAATCTGGCAACGCTACCTCCGAGACCTCAGCCAGAACGAAGACCAGGAAATGGAAGATGCCACCTCTAACCTTGGTATGATCTCCGAGTTTCGCTTTTGGTCGATTGGATTTTTGTTTTAACTTTGATTCTTTCCGTAGTCCCTCCTCATGTCATTGATATCCCCGATGATGACGGGAGGCGCGCCGAGGCGGAGGAGGAATAAAAGGCCACCGGAAAGACCGCCAGTTGTATTAGTGCCCGAGACGCTGGTTCATGAGGGTGGCAACATCACCTGACTTCGGTCTTTCATTGTGCCCCGACGAGTGTCCGCCTTCATCGCGATTGCTGATCCGCTTTCCTTTTCGCCACACACCACGCCCCGAGGACCAAGTGGTGCTAAGGAAGCTATACGCCAAAGCGGGATCATGATGGAGCAAGTGAAGGTGGTCCGGAGGCCAGCCAAGGCCTATGATGCTAGTTCACTCTTCAACAACGCCCGGTTAGTTGGTCACCGCTTGTTCTTTAGGATATGCTACCAAAATCTTCTTTCAAGATTCGATCCGGACACCCACCGGTGTGTCGATTGAATTTTTGGATTGGTGGGGGCACGAGTGCACCCACGGTGTAGTCTCGAGACTATGGTGGATCCGGCCGATCGTAGTCTTTATATTTTGAATTTCTTTGCTAACTTCTTCACTCGGTCCGGTCGGACCATGTCGAATGGAATCTTGAAACCGTGGGGCACGCTGAGTGCACCCACCGTGTAGTCCCCGAGACTATGGTTGATCACGCGAGACTAAAGTCCTAAGAACTTTTTTAGATCATGATGATACCGTTTGATCACGATGTTAGCTATGGTTTAGGATCATAACTTCGGTCGATCGATCCAACCGAAGTCGGTAAAACTAGTGGGGCATCCGAGCACCCACTGGTGTAGTCCCCAGACCACGCTGAATATTTTGATTCGGCCGTAGTCTTAGAAACGCACTTATTTTTCTTAGTCGCCGAAGCAACCTATCTTTGATGTATGTCAATTGACTCTTCAGAAATCCGCGAGCTTGTGGCTCGCTATACTGAATTGGAAAACAAACAGATCCAGCTCGACCTTAACTTAAAGCTTGCTAGAGAACTTGCGTATGCAGAGAACGGCAAAAGGTATGGCTGGTGAGAACTTGACGACGCCTTTGTCTTTCCGCCCATTCCTAAATCTGATCTCATTGTCATTTTGCGCAAAAATGGAGGAGGCTCAAGAAGAAGGATCATGACCTTGCCGAGGCGCAAAGCGGCTTTGGAGAAAGCAAAGCTCATGAAGAAAAACTGGCTTCACCGGTAAACTTGAAGAAGAGAAGCCAATCAAAGTTGTTCTCACGCCGCCAACAAGGAGGTTAGCCATCAAGAATGACAAGATAGCTCGAGGACAAGGTCATGAATCAAGGGAAGAGGAACGATCGGAGGCTTATCCGGAGGGCTCGCCAAGAAGTTATTCCTCATGTTTGAAGGTAATCCCTCCTATCCGACCGACTTGTTATCACCGACTCATCATAGAACCATTAGCTTGAACTCGAAGGGCTCATGAATTCCGCCGAACTTCGAGGAGGAGACTAGTCGAGTGGAGAAGCTCGACCCCATTAACTCTCCCCGTGAAAGATGAAGGCTTATGAACGTGTTCCGACCGGAGTCTCGTGTGTTGGTGTGGTGGACTACCTCGCTTGATGAAGGTTGTGGTGTCAATCGACTCGACACTGCCAAAGAGACGCTTCAAATGACCTCGAGTCTTTAATGACTCGATCAATGACGCCCAGGTCAAGTGCTGAATGGAAAAGTCTTCACCGGTGTGGCGCTGATGCTTGTCCCCGGTCCGTGTTCACCGCAAGGAGGCGCAGAGGAAAAGTCAAGGCCCATCAAAGTTGCTAATACCAAGAAGTACGATTTCCAATCTTTCATGGAGACCTTCATTGCGCCCACCGCATTGCCGACGGAATCGACTGGACCAGCTTTGTCCGCTTCTTCCAATCCTCCACCGAGGAGTAAAAACTTTATGTATCATCTTAAATTTGCCTCGAATGCCGAGTGGTTTTGTAACCGAAACTTTACGTGCTTGACGCCGAGCACTTCAATCAGAGGATGTTATCCGAACTTGGATTATCATTGAATATGCTTTCATTTGCCTTCGAGCAGCTTTGTTCTTCACTGGAATATACTTTCGCTTGAGATGCGCTCGAGGTGAAAATCCAGTCAACCTTCACTTCATCGTTTTGTAAGGATGGAGACAGATTGGGTCGACCAGCGCCCTTATGGATCGGGATGGAATGCTTGTTGTACTTGTGACGCGTCTGAAGAGAAGGTATCACGACGCACCACGCCGCTCTTTGGGATCGGAATGGAGGCACGGTACTTGTGGCGCAGCTCAAGGAGAAGGTAACAATCGACCCTGCAGCTCGCCGTCCTTATGGATCGGAATGGATTTCATACTTAGGTGAGATCGATCAGAGCTAAGCCCCGAGTGGGAGGGTTGTTCCACTGTAGGATTTTAAATACTTAGGCGTAGCATCGGATCAGCTAAGCCCCGAGGGGAGGTTTGCTCCACTTGTAGGATTTCAAATACTTAGGCTAGCACGGATCGCAGCTTAAGCCCCTGAGTGGGAGGTTTGCTTCCACTCTAGGATTTTAAATACTTAGGCAGCACGGATGCTAAGCCCCCGAGTGGGAGGTTTGCTCTCCATTCGTAGGATTTCAAATACTTAGGCGAGCACGGATGCAGCTAAGCCCCAGTGGGAGGTTTGTCTTCACTTGGTAGGATTTTTCAAACTTAGGCAAGCATCGATGCAGTTAAGCCCCGAGTGGGAGGTTTGCTTCCACTTGTAGGATTTTTGTGTTGTAGCTCAAGGAGAAGGCAGCAACACCGCACCTCGTCGCCTTGCAAAGCGACATTGTATTAAATACTTAGGCGAGTACTTGACGAGTCCCAGTGGAGGAGGCTGCTCACCACTGTAGGATTTTAAACACTTAGGCAGTACTTGACTGCAGCTAAGCCCCGAGTGGGAGGCTGGCTCACCACCGGTAGGATTTTAAAAACTTAGGCTAGTACTTGACTGCAGCTAAGCCCCGAGTGGGAGGCTGGCTCACCACTGGTAGGATTTTTCAATACTTAGGCGTAGTTCTTGACCGCAGCTAAGCCCTTGAGTGGGAGGCTGGCTCACCACTGTAGGATTTTAAACACTTAGGCGAGTACTTGACTGCAGAAGCCCCGAGTGGGAGGCTGGCTCACCACTCGTAGGATTTTTAAACACTTAGGCGTAGTACTTGGACTGAGCTAAGCCCCCGAGTGGGAGGCTGGCTCACCACTCTGGAGGATTTTTCAATACTTAGGCGAGTTCTTGGACTGAGTAAGCCCCGAAAGGGGAGGCTGGCTCACCACCGAGGATTTTCAAGACTTAGCAAACGGATTCAAGCTTAAGCCCCGAGTGGGAGGCTGGCTCACCACCGGCAGGGATTTTTTACAAACTTAGGCTAAACGGGTTCGAGCTAAGCTACCCACCGGGGGTTCTCATGTAAATAAAAATTAATAACAATCACTAGGAAAATTATAACATTCTTGTCTTTGATAAACAAACTATAGAGGTACTTTTATTACATCTCATCCGAAAGTGAGTACTTAAGTATAAAAGGTGGAGTAGCCCGCATTCCAAGCTCGAGGCTCATCAACGGCGATTGACGCTAAAGATGGTATGCTCCATTGTGGAGAACTCGTGACGATGAAGGGACCTTCCCAAGTGGGAGCGAGCTTGGTGGTTTCTGATCCACTCGAGGACCAAGTCTCCTTCTTGGAAGGTTCACTCTTCACATTTCTAGCATGGAATCGACGAAGTCCCCGATAGATAGTCGACGGATCAGGCCATCTCTCTCCTCTTCTAGGAGGTCGATCGATCTTGCCGGCTTGTTCTCGCTTCATCTTCGAGTAGAGTTCACTCGAGGTGCATTGTGAAGTAGGTCACTCCAGAATTGCTTCTCCATAGACCGAAAGAATGGAGTTCGCCCAATGACGATTAGGAGGGTCCTCAATCCCCAAAGAACTGATAAGTTCGTCGACCCACGCCCCCGCGATGCTTGAGATCACGATCACCGGGTTTCACCTTGAGAATTAGACCGCTTTTGCTCGCTTGTCCATTCGACCGGGGTGAGCAATCAAGCATAGTCGATCGATGCCTTGAGAGGCGAAAGGCTTTGAATTTGTCGGAATCAAGTTTGACCCATTGTCGGATGATGCTATGCGAACTCCATATCTGAATATCAACTCTCGATGAAATCGATAGCGGCACGACGAGATTCTTGATAGGCTTAGCTTTGATCCACTTAGTAAACTTGTCGACCGCCACCAAGTGAGTGAAGCCGCCTTCCCCGTTCTGGGTCCAATCATATCCAACCCCAAACAATGGGCCGAAATTTGTGGAATGGTCTTCAAGGCTGAGGCGGTTTGTGTGACATATTGAATAGAACCCACATCCTTCACACTTGTCGATATTTTTGCCATTTCATTTGCTTTTGGCCAAGAAACCTCCTCGTATGCTTTAGCCACAATGGTCCCGAGAGGACGATGATGACCACAGTCTCCGGTGGATATCATCAAGAATTATCCGACCTTCTTCCGTGTTATGCATTTCGCCGACTCAACAAGGCTTTCCGATTAACCGTCCCTTGATCACAAGAAGGCCTTGGATCGGAACGATCCCGAGCCTTCTTCGTTTCTCGGGAGCTCTTTCCTTAGGAATACGGATGTACGGCCTCGGCCGGGAGTGATGACCACGACTTCCATGATCGTCCCACTAATACCGACCTCAACTTCAAGGATCAAGGCACTTTTTGGCTGGGGGCTTTTCGGTGAAAGGATCCTCGAATGACGGTGTGGATGTGTCCAAAAAAACATTATCGAATGGCTTCCTCTTGACCCTATTTTCGCCAAATCATCAAGGCTTGATTTTTCAAGGGTATATGATGAAGTTTAACCCTCAATTTTCTCTTAGCTTTCTCAAGACGGTAACCAAATATGGATGGGCTTTATTCCCCACTCCTTCATCACTTGATTAACCACCAAACTGAGTCGGCCATAGACCATGAGGGACGGACGCCGAGTAAATGGCCATACCAACCCATACATAAGTGCTTCATATTCTGCTTCATTTTTGAGGAATCAAAGTGGATCCGGAGCAATTCCAGCTTATCTCCTCGGGGAAACCAACCTACCCAAGCACCGGAACAATTCAATCTTGGAACCATCAAAGAACATGGTCCAAAGGTTCAGTGAACTTGAGTCGGTAGTTGCTGTTCAATCCACTCGGCATGAAATCGCACGCTTGGGACTTGATGGCTTTTCCTCAAACTTGATATCAAGGGAAGGAGTTCAATCGCTTATTTCCCACTCAACGCCGCATCCTTAAGTGTAATCTTAACAATGGGGCGTCCGAAATCGTAATGGAATGGTCGAGAAGTAATGAGCAACCTTCGTGGTCATATAAATCCCATAAACAAACTTCAATAATGAGGGTATTTTCTTTGATGGGGTCAATACTTTAAAGATAATATACCCAACTTTGAAGGCTTTTCCTTCTTCTTCCCGCCGAACCAAGTAATCGATTAACTTGTCCCGGGCTGCAATGGGCAGAAAGGCTCCGCTGATTAAAAGCACCGGGGTGGAGAGCGAGCTTTTAGCTCCAAACACTGCATCAGCCTTCGGAGTCCACTTTAACTTGTCCGATTTCTTCATTTCGGAAAGAGGCAATGCCTTTTTCACCGAGACGAGATGAATCAAAAGCGCCAAGCATCCAAGAAGCTTCGACATCGGACAATGTATGCTTTATCCGGAGTATAGTGCCAACTTTTTCTTGGTTGGCGCCGATTCGCTCGGAAACGAAAACCGGTAACTTTTCCGCCAGAACTCCAATGTGCACTTTCATGGATTGTTTGATATCATACCTCCCGAGATTGGAAAATGTTTCAGCAAGGTCCCAACAAAGGTCGGAACCTTTCCGTGATTTGACCACTATATCATCCATTGTTCCCACATTTCGACCGATTTGAGTGAGCAAACACTTCAATCATCCTCATGAACGGGTTCCGCATTCTTGAGGCCGAATGGCATGGTGACATAAGTACACCCAAATGGAGTGATGAAAGCTGTTTTGATCTCGCCGGGTCCATAAGACGGATCTGATGGTAACCGGAATAGGCGCCTAAGAAAGACAATCGGCTACATCCCGCAAAAAGTCAACTATTTGGTCGATGGGGAGAGGAAAATGATCTTTCGGCACCCGATTGATATGTTTGAAGTCGATGCACATGGGCGACTTGTCCTTCTTAGGGACCATGACAACATTGGTGAGCCACTTGGAGGGTAAATCTTCTGATAAACCTGCTGCTAAGAGCCGAGCCAGCCTCCTTGTCAATGGCCTTTCTTCCGGAACCGGACCGTCGGTGTTCTTTGACGGTTTAACTTTTGAGTCGACCAGAGAATGCTCAGCCAGCCCTGAAACCCGCATGTCGCCAGGCTTCCATGTGAAGATGTCCCACCTCAAGGAGGAACCGGATGATCGCTTCTTCCTATTTGGAGTCGAGGTTGTTGAGATATGGGTCGGAGCAGCATTGGGGTTGGTCGGTGAATGTGAATCGGTTTTGTCCACCGACATCAAATGTTGACCAGAGCGGCTTCTTGGATCGCAACAATCACTGGTTCCCGTTTTCGTATTCTGCAGCCTACTACCCATCCGAGCATCGCCGATCTTAGAGCCTTTCCGAAAACACTTTCCGCTTTCTTCCGATTGCCGCGATGTTGATCACACCTTTTGGGGCCGCATCTTCGGGCTTGAGGTATAATAACATGGTCAGCCATGAACGCGTATTTCCGCCTTCCCGAATAGCGAATAAGCACTCGAAACCAACCTCAAAGGTCAATTTTCTTTATGAAAATTTGGAATCACCAAAACCACATCGAGAGCAATTTGGCCGAGTGACTCAGCCTTTCTTTCCGTGAATGACCCATGGAAGCTCATGTTGTGGTGCCGAGTCCGACATTGGAATGCCCATCCCTTTCAACGCCTCTGATACAAAGATGTTCAAAGCCACCGCCACCATCCATCAAGACTTTAGTTAGTCGAAAGGCCTTCGACGACCGGGTCGACCACCAAAGATTGTTCCGTGGGTGGCTATGATCTGATCGACCGGGTTTAACGGATGGCGGTTCGAGACCATTTCAATAATTGGGTGTCGCCGAGCGACCATATTCACCTCTCGGTTGATAACTTTCAATCGACTTTTTCTTTCAACGCCATCAAAAATCACAGGGTGGAATTAATTTAGGGTATCCACCATCACTATCTTCCTTGTCCTCTACTTTGTCCGATTCCTTTCCTTATCCTTGGGCTGCCTTCTCGAACCGCTGAATCAAGAGCCGAATTTAGTGGTATGCTTTGGGTAAATGAGTTTACCTCTTCATCTTTCTTCGGTGTGAATGGCAAGTCCAATACATCATTTCCATCTTGGTCTTTTCACCTTTTAGGGTTCCAAGGCCCCTTGGTTTCCCTTGAACTTTCCCCGAGTCACGGCCAAGGCTTCTCCAGAGAGCAGTTTGGCTTCCGCCTTGCTTCCCGACTAGAGTTCCTCCCCGGTTTCATTAGCGGTTGACTTGTACCCATCCGAGCCAATTCTCTTCACCATTGGAATACTTGGTGGCAATTCCATCATTCGACTCCGTGGCTGTCTCCTTCCACCGAATTTCAAACTTAACCCTGTTTTAATGCCCCTTGAAGGGCACGCCGGTGATCGAACATTTTCACCCGGTGATGTAAAGTGATCCACCGATGTAATCCTCGAGTTTCATTCGACTTTTGCCACAAGATTGCAGCTCACAACCCTTTGGTCGCTTGCAAGTTCCTTCAA
>JAHIAM010007613.1:0-18487 GCA_021605205.1 Aegilops longissima | reverse complement strand
GAGGCCACCCGAACCCTAGAGAAGCAGCGCCGAGGCCACTACTTAATATGATTCCTTATTGTGATTAGCTAGCTAGTTCTACGTTTGCCACTAATATATCTATATCCGTCATGTTTGAATAATAATTGCCATGTTGTAAATATTTGTAGAAACTATGGACACCCTGCCCAGAGACGAAGCACAAGAAGCATTGTTGAGGCACATAATCGCAGAGGGAAGTGATGCCGTCAACTCGATGATGTTTCTCAACGATACCGATGGTCTGGAAGGAGAGGGTGAAGAAGTAGCTGGCTATGCTTATGATGGCTCGATGACCCAATGCCGTGGAAGAAGGAGAGGGTGAAGAAGTAGACCATGAGGACTGCTCCGGTGATCACGAACTGAGTCCGCCAGGTATATATATTAGTTAAGCCTGTCTGACTAGCTAATTGATGCATTCATTGTTTTGGTATGTACATATTAATTAACTCTCGCTCTTTCTTCCTTTTTCTAGCCCTCCGGATCTAGCACAACTTCGTAAGGAGACGAGGCCCAAGAAAAGTTGAGCTCGGATGAAAGGTTTGAGATCATAGAAATCGCTACGACGGCCAACCGATTGAACCCATCCGGACAAAGAAGGCATTTGTTGCTCAGTGCGGGGTTCTGGTTAGGGACAAGATCTCGATCAGCATCCAGCAATGGTATAAGCCTAAGAACGAAGACCCTGAGGTGTCTTATGTCAATGATCTGCAGAAAAATGATCTTTGGACTGAGCTGAAGTCAAATTTCACCCTACCACCAGAGGATGATCCGCAGAAGCCAGTTATAGAGCCATTAATCAAGTCTTTTGCTCTTAAGAAGATGGCAGACCTATTCAGGCATTCGAAGAAAGACCTGAATAAGTTTGTCGATAAAAAAGAGACACCAGAATTCAAGGGCAAATATGAGGAGATCAGAGATGACTGGCCCGCATTTGTGGCCCACAGGACATCGGAAAAGAGTTAAAAGATGTCGGCGACAAACAAGCAGAATGCTGCGAAGAAGAAGCTTCACCATCGCACGGGGTCAGGTGGCTACCTCATAGCCCGGCCTAAGTGGGCCAAGGCTGAGAATGATCTGCTTGATAAAGGGATCGAACCAGAGACAATGAACTGGCCAGACCGTTGCCGGACTTGGTTCTTCGGGGCTGGCGGAACCTTGGACCCTGTATCAGGGAAGTGCATTTGGACGGACGAACAATTGGACATACCAGTCAAGAGGCTAAAGCAATATATCGAAGCAGCGCAACAAGGAAGTTCGCTCTGCATAGGAGAAGGACGAGCTCACAATGGCCCTCGAATCCCGAGCACCTCGGACGGACACGCAGGCACGCCAGTCCGCTTTCGTGGAAGGCTGGATTTCCGGACGCAGGGGTTACAAAACCCATGAGAGGAGGAAGAAACCGGAGCAGAGCCTAATGCAAAGGCTGCACGAAAGGGTAATGGGGCTAGAGGAACGAGAAGAGGAACAAGAAGCAGATCGCAGCAAACGACCGCCAAGCTTCCCCAAAGCTACCCCGCCATCTCAGCGGAGAAGCAGCGGGCTTCCACCGAGCTGCTTCAGCCGGAGCATGCCTTGACGGCTCCTGCCAGCTATCCTGTGGATGCTATCACAGAGTCTCAAAATTGCCACCTTATGGCACAATGGAGCAATTTGAAGGTCAAGGCGGCTGTTGGCTCTGTTTATCCTACTAAACCCGACTCAACTTTTCACCGCCGCCGATTCTGAAGAATATGCTAAGGTGATGGTGGATGAAATAACGGAGGATTTGAGGACCTCCGCTTGACCACCCTACCGGTGAAGGGGAGTATCGACCGGTTCTCGCTCAAGACTCCATGCCTATGGCGGAAGGATCTCATCAACCTTCCGAACTGGGCGCCCCTCCTCCTCCTCCTCCGCGAGTCAGGCACTCCGCCTCCTCCACCGCCTCCTCCTCCGGCGAGTGACGATCAGGGCACTCGGCAGGCTCCTTCTCCGCGCGTGGCGGCACTCCGCCTCCTTCTCCGCCTGCACCGGCGCGCCCGAGCAGCCAGCCGCCTCCTTCTCCGCCTCGTCGGCAAGGGCGGAACAGACCCGCCGCCGCTCCGGCTACTCCGGCACGTCGTAGTCCTTCTCCTCCGCCTCGTAAGCAAGGAAAGAAGACATCCGCCCGCTCTGCTCTGCCGCGCGTCTAGCAGTACAGCCAAAGGCGGAGGAGATACAGATTCGGTCCTTCTCTCAAGAATCCAGAAGTTACCATACGAGAGGACCGACGAGGAAAACGCGAAGATCGCGCGGACCAAGTGCATGCTAGTTTGAAGGGTTGAAAGCAAAGAGACATCCACCTCCGGAGGAGAAGGTAGATCCGTGAAAACGGCGCACTCTGGCTGCCCCGACAAAACCACCCAAGTCTCCGCCAAAGCCAACTATGAGCGCATTATTGGAAAGGCATTTGCCGGGCGGAGAGGTCGGGAAGTACTAAAAGTGATCAAAGAATGAAAGAACGACGAGCTGGGAAAAAATTGCCCAGCTCGCGAACAAGCGGGCAATCGTGCCCCCGCTCAAGGTGCTCGCTAGCGACATCGCCGATCCGAGGATGGTGCCCGGTTATGGCAATCCTAAAGATTACCTGCCCGACGATGTACATTATGATTTCTTGGAGGTGCAGATACAAAGATACGAGTACGGGAAGCCTCTCGTCAAAGATGAAAGCTCTCTATCAACGATGATGCGAAGATTGCATGATTGGTACATGAAAACCTGAAGAGAGTCTGAGGGGAGGAGTACTTTGTATGTGATAGTTAAAAAGGAGCATCACCTCGTTGGAATTGAACTGTTGCCTATTTCATTTGAGGAGTTCTATCAGTTTTTCAATCAATTGGCCCTCGATAAAGCAACGGTCACCTGCTACTGTCCGTATGTAGTACTACTTCTGTCATTAAGTCTCTCTATATAACTCAGCTCTTTCATTGCATGTATTTATAATTATCCTCACTATATTATGCAGATTGAAGATCGCCGAATTGAAGAAAAGACAAGTGAGTTCCATTGGGTTCATTAACACATATCTCATAGATGCAACTGAGGTTGAATTTCATGCCGAAAATACCGAGGCCAACTTGCTACAATCTCGTAATAAATGAACACAAGGATATAATACTCTTTCCTTACAACTTCAAGTGAGTGTTACTGTCTTGTGGCATATTCGGTTTCCCTTATTAGTCCAGGTTATAGTAATGTAATATTGATGAGTTATGCATGCAAATGCAGGTACCACTATATTCTCCTAGAGATTAAGCTTGAGCAGGGAGTAGTAACTGTCTTCGACTCGAGACGAAAAGATCCCAAGGAGTATGCGGACATGACTGAAATGCTCGAGAAGTAAGTTAAATCGATCATTATCCACCATATCAGCAACTTTGTTCATTTCTGATATCAAGTAATTGTTTTCTTTGTATGGCAGGGTTTGGAGAAAATTCACCAAAAAAGCTCCGGGACTGCCGAAGAAGCTGCAATTTAGACACCAAAGTAAGTACTATAGTAGCATATACCACGATCTCCTAGTGATTCAAGCGCTAGTTTCATTAATACCATTTAACATGCTTGCTAATTATCAGTTTGATTGACCTCTATTTCTTGTAAAGTGGTTATGGCGGGAACAAGGGAATGATTTCTGTGGATACTGCGGTTGCGAGTCCATCCGCCACACGACCTGTGAGCGGGCTACTCGACAAACAATATGAAGTGCGTAAATAACAATATTCACAATTTTATTTTATTACCATCATTTGTGTTGAGTTTCATTCATTCATATATATATATATATATATATATATATATATATATATATATATATATATATATATATATATATATATATATATATATATATATATATATATATATATATATATATAGGGAAAATCCATCCTACCACCTGGGGTAGTTACCTCACATGTCTCATATACCATCTTATGGTAGTATATATCCTACTTTATCATTTTAAGTATGTTCATATACTATATATAAGATACTTCAAAGTGAGTTGCATGAAAAATTTCAAGTTGGCCCATGGTTTTTATTATATTTGTGAAATACGTATATATTTGTACATAAAAGAGAGCATACTCAAAATATGATACATACTACCAAAAAATAGTATATATACTACCTAAACATTCTTATATACTACATACTACGCGTATATACTCTCGATTTGATAGATACTGCATACTACATATAAAACTCAAGTGGTGGTAACTACCACTGGTGGTAGATAAAATTTGTACTATATATATATATATATATATATATATATATATATATATATATATATATATATATATATATATATATACCAATATTGATAGAAATTCTATAATAGATCTTTTAAATATTGATAAGATATTATCAATTATATGGGCAGGGAGGACACCCCCTGTAAAAAAAAAAAAAAAAAAAAAATTATTATAATAATAATAATAATAATAAGCTATGTCTAATATTTAATCAAGTTAAATTAAATTTAAATTAAATAAATAAGCAGTGTTGAATATTTAAGCAGCCTTGGCATGTATGTACGCATATACTGACACAAGGATTCCTAAGGAAGAGCTACCTATCTGAAGGCATGAAGAAGTGCATCGCTGGCAAGCGAAGAAGAAAAGAAGAGCCAGCCAATTATTCACAGAGAGACAATGCCCACGTGAACAAAGCAAAGATTTGATAGATTCCTGAAGATTGAAGTTTGTCGGGGCACTATCCTCTCGCTCTTATCCATCACCTAGAGGGACACGCATGCATCCCTACTTCATATAAAATAAGAGGTGCATTCTCCTGAAGCCATCCAGAGCTGCTCTCTCGCCTATAAAAGGAGACACTTGCTGCAAAGAGAGGGAGACACCAGAAGGAGAAGAGCCACCAGCCACCGATAGAGCAAAGAGCTGCGTCCCAGCTAGCAAGCTCGCTGCTCAGTAGTAGTAGTAGTAGTAGTTTCATCCTGCAATAAGAGCCACCATATCCAGAGCATGGTAAGGCTCAAGAAGGTAGTTAGAAGGTAATTTTCTTTAGTTTGTGTAATCCCTTCGGGCCTCCCAAAGGGAAAGCCATATGTAAATTATGTTGTTAAAATGATGTAGTTTCTGGTTTCACTTGGTATTTTACTTATGAATTTATGGGACGAGTTCTTATGCTAGGGATCCTATAGGAGAAACCTCTGCGTGTGTAGTTCTCTGTGTAGCCCAGAGTGGCGCTTGAATGAGAATCTTGTGGTCAGAGAGAAGTGTTCCTTCGGTGGAACTGCCTGGGAAGACGATAGGAATTTACCCCATAAATTTGCAATTAAAACTGCTAAGTGAACGTAATTAGCTACATCTGATGCAACATAATGAAAAATATGGTGAGTACCGAGTAGGATTTTACACCTCTGCACACACGTCGGACTAATTGTTGGCCTCGCCAGCCTCTAAATAGATCCTGCATTAAATATATAATCAAGTTAGAACGTGAAGGTAATCATATTGAATTAAATATTATTGTAAATAGTGCTGAATAGTAAATACTATTCAAGATAAAAGAATACCTGTCTACCACTCCCACCTAATCCCAAATTAACCTAATCAAAATCTAATCACATATTAAGCTAAATTAAAATTATAAAATTTATTTCCCTATATTGTTGGTATCAGGTCCAGCGTTTAATCATTGAAAGGTTAAAATATTTAAACTTAGAAGTTAGCGCAGGTAAAGTTATAAATACTAAGGAAAATCTAAATATAAGGTGTAGAGTAAATCCTTCAAGAGCATATCTGCATTCATCTCATAGCCGTTAAATACAGTCGTCGATTTAATATATAACTTTTACATATCTTGGGGAAAAGACAAGATAACTTAGACCAAAATTTGAAAGTTTATTCAAAGAATACCAAAACTTATGGATAAGTATTCAGGTTTGAATAATAAAATCGATCTAGCTTTACATAAGCTAGAGGAAGCAAAAGCAAGACAGAATACAGTTTGCAAGAATAACGATTATATTAAAGAGGAAGTGTTGTCAATAGGCCGTTACTTAAGTAAAGGCAAAGAGTCACTCCCACGACCGATACAAGACAAGATATACTTGAAATTAAAAAGTTGGTGCAAGAGGTTAAAACTTTGATTATCTCATAATTTTATGACTGAATATACTCAAGCATTAAACGAAGTAGCAAAATACCTGTCACCTCCCGTCGGATTCTCCGATCACGACTCCCCAAAGGAAGATTCCAAAGTAATAATAAGACAAAATAACACAATCATCCAACTACTAATTCAAGTATTAGATAAGCTAAAAAGTGTTCAAAGCAACAAAGAAATTGTGTTATCATCATCTGAATAGTTGCCTCTACTAGAAATATTAATTCAGAAAAATGGACGATCTAAAGGCTTCCTTAGAAGAGATAAAACCTCCAATTAGTAAGGCAAGATTCAAGACCTCTGGCCATGAAGCATAGATTATCATGCAAAGCTGATGATATTGATAGCATTGAAGAAGTTATAGATATACAAAGAGATCTAGAAAGATATCAAAAGATACCCTGAGAAAAATAAAGCCGCAGCAAGTATACCACATGGGTATGTTTGAAAGTAAAAGTGGTCTATATAGAATATCCAGAGAAGTAGAATTAAGTGTGTTAACACACCCAGTAGATTTAAGAATTGTAAGCAAAAATATTGAAAATGAACTAAAATATTGTGGTTATAAATATATTCATCAAGGTATGTATATCATAGAGTCAAAGGTATGACAAGAAAGAAATTAGGTGCAAAGGTTTTAATAACATTATTAGATAGAAGATGGGAATCAGTAGACAAAGCAGCATTAGGATTTTTGGAAGGAGACATGAATGAAAATAGATTAATAACCTATATAGCTCCAGCACCTAATGATGCCTGTAAAAGAATTTATTGAAAAATGAGTTTTGGTTTCCAAACTAAAGGTTATGAAGATTTTAAAGGAACAAATTTGCTAGTAAGCATAGAATTTATAGGAAGGCTCACTAATAGAAGTAGCTCCAGATATAGAGTGAATGTGAATGACGAATTGATAGCATGCAATCAAAAGGTATTAAATTTATGAATCCTCTTAAAATTGGCTCAAGAAAGAGCAGGAGAAGAATGGAAGATAGGAGATCTAATAGAGAAAAAGGAATTAAAGCAACCTGAAAATTACATAAGCTATCAAAATTGTGAAGGAAGTAGTAGTATTCGATTTATGAACTATAAAGCTGCTTCAATAGAAGACTCTGAATCATTTATGTCGAATCAGAAATTAATGATGATAAGAATAAAGGTATATCTGAATGTATGGAAAAGCCTAATTTAGATGACGAAATAATTCATTGGGAAAAGAAGCTAAAGCATATTGAATGGGAATATAGTCATTCTATGACAAAGGATTGGCCAAAAATTAGAGAAAGAGAACTATTTATCATTCGAGAAATTGCAAGGTTAAAAAGCTTAAAATGATAAAATGTTTGCCACTAGTAGTTCAAGCATGGAAGATAAAATTATAGCATCCGCAGAAAGAAAAGCAAATGCTATTATTAATAAAAATTCTATCAATAATAATAATAAAGATAAGAATATTATTCAAAAGAAGAAATTGTTAGTGAAGAAGAGCAATGGGATATCAATAATAAGTTATTATTAGAAAGTTATGAGGAAGAGGAGGAATTAATAAAAGAAATGTGGTTAGAAGATGAAAGGTATGATGATTCGAACAAAATAGTGATTTCTATAACTCACTAGATGATGTGGGACTACATAATTTAGACAATGCAATGGAAGCCATGGAAGTAGAAAGTAGTGGTAAAAGAAGAAGGGGATATGGAGAATCATCTGTAAAAAGAGAAGGAGAAAGAGAGAGACCTACCAGGACAGCTGGACAATGGCCTCCAGAAAAGATGATTATCAACCTACATATATCCCAGGACAATATAGATACATGGGTACTAAAAGAAGAGATTTTGAAAACCAGTGCAATTCCAAAATTATAAAAATGATGGTGCCATATTAAACCTAGCAGCTCATGATCCAATAGATTGGCCGAATATAATTAGCATATGGAAAGGTTTAATAGTACAAAAATATATACAAAATCAGTATAGCATAGGCACTAAGGTAGAAGATATGTTAACATATCTTGAAACATTTTTAGGAGAATCTGTAAAAGTTCTTGGGAACAATGGGTAGAATCATACCCTAGTCAATATGAAGAATTAAAAGGGCAGGAAGTAACCCTAATAACTTTATGTAATGTTATCTCAAATATGATCATAGCAGAAGATCCAGAATTAGGTCATACCTCATTGCAAAATGAAAGGTTAAGAGAAATAGAAAAATTAACATTAACTAGCTGGAAAGGTATTAAAGAATTTTCCCAGCATTATTTGTATAATGCTACTACTGCTAAACAAGGTTTTAATGTAGGCGTAGTAGAAAGATATTTTAATAAGTTGCCTGACCCCCTAGGGTCAATAATATTTGAAGAATACAAAAAGGAAACGGCGGGAAATGTGGTAAATATATCTCAAGCTGTAACATTTGTTTTCAAACAATTAAGAAAGGTGTGTACTAGTATTCAAGCCCAAAGATCTATGAAGAAATCAGATTATAATTTTTGCAATAACATAGTCCAAATACCACTAACATATGGAGAAGAAAGGCATAGGAAAAACAAATATTATAAACCACAAAGGAGAGATAATAGAAATTTTAGAACAAAGAAAAGATATTTCTTAAGAAGGTCAGACAATAGAGCCCCATTCTTGCATAAAAGAAATGTAAGAAGATATAATCCCAAGAAAACCTATGATAAAACATGCAGGTGTTTCATATGTAACTCTCCTGATCATCTAAGTAGAACATGCCCTAATAAAGACCAGAAAAGATACTCTAGCAAATATGAAGAACAAGAGAGAGTGTTAATTATAGATAGCGTTAATGAAAATATATTAGTATGTGATGATGAAATAAAAGACGATGAGTCAATATATTCAATTATAGAAACAGATGAAGTAGAAAATGAGGCTCCGAATATGAATCAAGTGAAGATGAAATAGACCTAATAGATGATTTAGCGGTTTAAAATTGAAATGATGAACCAAGTAGATTGTGAACATGATTGGATTAGAGGAAAAGGTGATTATAACATAAAATGTGCTTTCAGATATATTACCCAAGCCAAGATAATAGGTTCACTTGTAGCTTGTGTTTAAAACAAGCATGTGCCTCATGTCTAAAAACCAATAATCAAAAATGGAGACAAGAGATAGAATTGGAACCCAAGAGCGAATATTATCCAAGAGGGTTAGAAATTTAGAAAATAGAATAAATAAGCTAGAAGCAGAGCTAGAAAAACTTAAAGAAGAGTTAGAAAATAGTAAAGAGGAAAATGATAATGTTCCAAAAACACAGAAATGAAAGAGCAAATGATAACGGTAAGGGATAAAAAGGAGACAAATTAATACAATTGAAAGATGCAATTACTAGTTTTGGAAACAAATATATCGCTCGATTACCATTCAAAGAAGTGTTAGGAATAAGGATCCCAGTTAAGATTGTTCAAGCCAAATATTTCATATAAAATACTGGCACTATTAGATACTGGTTGCACTAAGAATATCATCCATGATAAATATTTTATGAGATGTCCCAAATAGTTGAAACTATAGATGATAATAAAGCTGAAGTATCTACCGATATGTCGTGAATAAAGAAGATCCATAATCAGCTAGCATATAATATTGAAGCTTACATAAATGGCACAAAATATATAATAGATGAAATTACAATAAGAGATTTGTCAGTAATAAATGATGACATGATAATAGGGTTAAGATTTTTACAACAATCTTTACAAACCACAATCATACATGAAGAGGGTGTAACATTTATCCCTTATCAAGATAATGTTCCATACATTTCTGAAGTACGAAAACAAAGAAAGTCCTTGCAAAATGTAGAAATATCTAATTTAGATGATGAATATAGCACAAGTCCAGATCCCCTTGAATTCTGTAAAGACGAAGAACTTAGTGAGACCATAGAAGAATATCATATAGAAAATACATGTACAGAATGCATTGGGTTGCAATCATTTTCTCCAAATTGGTATAGAGATATAAAATCTAAAAAGGATATAGATAAGATTGTGCAAAGACTAGAAAGCATACAAATTATTGGAGAAATACCAATGAAGCATTGGGATAAGAACTCTATAGTTTGCAAAATAAATATCATAAATCCAGATTATATAATTAAGTCAGACCAATAGAAGCTACTCCTAAAGATATCAAGAGTTCAAAATGCATATTGAAGAGTTATTAAAGTTAAAAGCTATAAGAGAAAGCAGAAGCCCTCATCGATCTGCTGCTTTTATAGTTAGAAATCATGCTGAAGAAGTTAGAGGTAAATCTAGAATGGTAATTAATTTTAAAAGGCTTAATGATAATACAGTTGACGATGCATACAACATACCTAATAAGCAGGAATGGATTAACAGAATACAAGGAAGTAAATATTTCTCTAAATTCGATTTAAAGGCAGGATTTTGGCAAGTAAAAATGGCTGAAGAATCTATTCCATGGACAGCATTTACTTGTCCACAAGGCCATTATGAATGGCTAGTAATGCCATTAGGCCTAAAGAATGCACCTGCACTATTTCAAAGAAAGATGCAAAATATATTTAATGAGAATCAAGCATTTATATTAGTATACGAGATGATTTGTTAGTATTCTCAAAATCATACAAAGAGCATATAGCCCATCTTGAAGTGTTCTTTCAAAGGTAGAACAAAATGGGCTCATACTATCTAAAAAGAAAATGGAATTTGCAAAGAGAAAATAAATTTTCTTGGTCATGAAATAGGAGAAGGAAAGATATATCTACAAGAACATATTGCAAAGAAAATACTAGAGTTTCCTGATAATATGAGTGATAAAAAGGTTTTACAACAGTTCTTAGGAATTGTAAACTACGCTAAACTATATAGATAACTTAGCAAAGCTAGCAGGACCTTTATATGCTAAATTAAGAAAAATGGTCAAAGATACTTCAATTCAAGATATAAAATTAGTAAAGGCCATCAAGGAAAAGGTCAAGAATTTAAAACCCTAGAATTGCCTCTAGAAGACAATTATTTTGTAATTGAGACAGATGCATCTAAGGTAGGATGGGTGCGATACTAAAACAAAAGCCCAATAAATACTCTCCAAAGGCGTATTTAAAAAATATGCAGATATGCTTCAGGAAGTTACAAATTAAAGACGGTAAATAATATTGATAGAGAAATTTTGCAGTGGTAAATGCAATAAATGCATTTAGGTTATATCTAGGATTTAAAGAATTTACAGTACTAACAGACTGTGAAGCCATATGCCGATATTACAATAAAATTAATAGTAAGAAAAGCTCAACCAGAAGATGGGTCTTATTTGAAGACACCATAGCTGGGAATGGTTATAAAGTTATTTTGAGCATATTAAAGGGAAGGATAATACCTTACCTGACATATTTTCTCGCATCAAATTTGCAGGAATGAAGAGAGGATTATTCGCCAACAAGGATGAATATCTCTTCTTTGGAGATGAAAATAGGCTGAAAATGTTTCAGCCAAATACATTCAATTTTAAGCCAAAATCCCATATTAAGCTCGATGAAGCCCAAAGATGCATATTGATAACTTTTGGTTCCAATATGCTCGTAAAAGAGACGAACAAGGGTATTTTTATCAATTCTCAACAGTTTGGCTGAATATTTTAATGAATTAAACAAAAATGTGCCAAAGCCAGCAAAGGTTGAAATACCAAAGGAGAAACTCTATATCTCATATTCGATGGAAATAAACCTGGCATATATTTGGAATGGGAAAATATTATGATTGAAAAATAGATGCAAAAAGAAATGGAGGAGATTTAACATTCAAAAGATATTACAGTATAGATGAGGCCTTACTTTGGGCAAGAAAGGTATTAGGACCAGATTATTATATTGACCCAAAGGCCAAAGACTATATCCAAATGAAAAGAGGCATACCTGCTTCACCAACTCCCACAAAGGGGGAGGCATCAAGCTCAAAAAATATAAAGAAGGAAGAATCCCCAAAATATAAGACATACCAAGAATGCCTTCTAAAGGGGCTTGACCCTTTAGACAGTGAATACATGGATCAAGAGATGGATAAGAGGTTTGAAGAATTTTCAAAGATAATAAAGAAAGAATTAAAGGAGGAAATATTAAAAGAATTAAGGCAAGAAATGGATGAAAAATTTGAAGAAATAAAGAAAGAATGTGATGAAAAATTTGATTTCAATCTATTAAATGATGAGGATCATATGGACATAGCAGGGCATGGGCAGCGGCCTGAATAAAGCCCAAATTGCATATATTGATATTGTTATCAATTATTCGGGCGGAGGACCTATACCCAATTCGAATATTGATAGAAATTCTCATAATAGATCTTTTAAATATTGATAAGGTATTATCAATTATATGGGCAGGGAGGACACCCCCTGTAAAAAAAAAATAATAATAATAATAATAATAATAATAATAATAATAATAAGCCATGTCTAATATTTAATCAAGTTAAAATTAAATTTAAATTAAATAAATAAGCAGTGTTGAATATTTAAGCAGCCTTGGCATGTATGTACGCATACACCGACACAAGGATTCCTAAGGAAGAGCTACCTATCTGAAGGCATGAAGAAGTGCATCGCTGGCAAGTTTAAGAATAAAAGAAGAGCCAGCCAATTATTCACAGAGAGACAATGCCCACGTGAACAAAGCAAAGATTTGATAGATTCCTGAAGATTGAAGTTTGTCGGGCACTATCCTCTCGCCTTATCCATCACCTAGAGGGACACGCATGCATCCCTACTTCATATAAAATAAGAGGTGCATTCTCCTGAAGCCATCCAGAGAGCTGCTCTCTCGCCTATAAAAGGAGACACTTGCTGCAAAGAGAGGGAGACACCAGAAGGAGAAGAGCCACCAGCCACCGATAGAGCAAAGAGCTGCGTCCCAGCTAGCAAGCTCGTTGCTCAGTAGTAGTAGTAGTAGTAGTTTCATCCTGCAATAAGAGCCACCATATCCAGAGCATTGTAAGGCTCAAGAAGGTAGTTAGAAGGTAATTTTCTTTAGTTTGTGTAATCCTTCGGGCCTCCCAAAGGGAAAGCCATATGTAAATTATGTTGTTGAAATGATGTAGTTTCTTGGTTTCACTTGGTATTTTTACTTATGAATTTATGGGACGAGTTCTTATGCTAGGGATCCTATAGGAGAAACCTCTGTGTGTGTAGTTCTCTGTAGCCCAGAGTGGCGCTTGAATGAGAACCTTGTGGTCAGAGAGAAGTGTTCCTTGGGTGGAACTGCCTGGGAAGACGATAGGAATTTACCCCATAAATTTGCAATTAAAACTGCTAAGTGAACGTAACTAGCTACATCTGATGCAACATAATGAAAAATATGGTGAGTACCGAGTAGGATTTTACACCTCTGCTTTTACCGTCGGACGAATTGTTGGCCTCGCCAGCCTCTAAATAGATCCTGCATTAAATATATAATCAAGTTAGAACGTGAAGGTAATCATATTGAATTAAATATTATTGTAAATAGTGCTGAATAGTAAATACTATTCAAGATAAAAGAATACCTGTCTACCACTCCCACCTAATCCCAAATTAACCTAATCAAAATCTAATCACATATTAAGCTAAATTAAAATCATAAAAATTTATTTCCTATATTGTACCCTTAATATTGATAGAAATTCTCATAATAGATCCTTTAAATATTGATAAGGTATTATCAATTATATGGGCAGGAGGACCCCTGTAAAAAAAAAAAAAATAATAATAATAATAATAATAATAATAAGCCATGTCTAATATTTAATCAAGATAAAATTAAATTTAAATTAAATAAATAAGCAGTGTTGAATATTTACAGCCTTGGCATGTATGTACGCATACACTGACACAAGGATTCCTAAGAAAGAGCTACCTATCTGAAGGCATGAAGAAGTGCATCACCGGCAAGCGAAGAAGAAAAGAAGAGCCAGCCAATTATTCACAGAGAGACAATGCCCACGTGAACAAAGCAAAGATTTGATAGATTCCTGAAGATTGAAGTTTGTCGGGCACTATCCTCTCGCCTTATCCATCACCTAGAGGACACGCATGCATCCCTACTACATATAAAATAAGAGGTGCATTCTTCCGAAGCCATCCAGAGAGCTGCTCTCGCCTATAAAAGGAGACACTTGCTGCAAAGAGAGGAGACACCAGAAGGAGAAGAGCCACCAGCCACCGATAGAGCAAAGAGCTGCGTCCCAGCTAGCAAGCTCGCTGCTCAGTAGTAGTAGTAGTAGTAGTTTCATCCTGCAATAAGAGCCACCATATCCAGAGCATTGTAAGGCTCAAGAAGGTAGTTAGAAGGTAATTTTCTTTATTTTGTGTAATCCCTTCGGGCCTCCCGAAAGGGAAAGCCATATGTAAATTATGTTGTTGAAATGATGTAGTTTCTTGGTTTCACTTGGTATTTTTACTTATGAATTTATGGGACGAGTTCTTATGCTAGGGATCCTATAGGAGAAACCTCTCGTGTGTAGTTCTCTGTAGCCCAGTGTGGCGTTTGAATGAGAACCTTGTGGTCGAGAGAAGTGTTCCTTCGGTGGAACTGCCTGGGAAGACGATAGGAATTTACCCCATAAATTTGCAATTAAAACTGCTAAGTGAACGTAATTAGCTACATCTGATGCAACATAATGAAAAATATGGTGAGTACCGAGTAGGATTTTACACCTCTGCGCACACCGTCGGATCTAATTGTTGGCCTCGCCAGCCTCTAAATAGATCCTGCATTAAATATATAATCAAGTTAGAACGTGAAGGTAATCATATTGAATTAAATATTATTGTAAATAGTGCTGAATAGTAAATACTATTCAAGATAAAAAGAATACCTGTCTACCACTCCCACCTAATCCCAAATTAACCTAATCAAAATCTAATCACATATTAAGCTAAATTAAAATTATAAAATTTATTTCCCTATATTGTTGGTATCAGGTCCAGCGCTTAATCATTGAAAGGTTAAAATATTTAAACTTAGAAGAAGCGCAGGTAAAGTTATAAATACTAAGGAAAATCTAAATATAAGGTGTAGAGTAAATCCTTCGAAGAGCATATCCGCATTCATCTCATAGCCAGTTAAATACAGTCGCCGATTTAATATATAACTTTTACATATCTTGGGGAAAAAGACAAGATAACTTAGACCAAAAATTTGAAAGTTTATTCAAAGAATACCAAAAACTTGCGGATAAGTATTCAGGTTTGAATAATAAAATCGATCTAGCTTTACATAAGCTAGAGGAAGCAAAAGCAAGACAGAATACAGTTTGCAAGAATAACGATTATATTAAAGAGGAAGTGTTGTCAATAGGCCGTTACTTAAGTAAAGGCAAAGAGTCACTCCCACGCACTGATACAAGACAAGATATACTTGAAATTAAAAAGTTGGTG
Organism: Aegilops longissima; assembly: GCA_021605205.1. Classification (NCBI taxonomy): domain Eukaryota; kingdom Viridiplantae; phylum Streptophyta; class Magnoliopsida; order Poales; family Poaceae; genus Aegilops; species Aegilops longissima. The sequence continues at coordinate 2,915 of JAHIAM010007613.1, read as the reverse complement.
CAAGAGGTTAAAACTTTGATTATCTCATAATTTTATGACTGAATATACTCAAGCATTAAACGAAGTAGCAAAATACCTGTCACCTCCTGTCGGATTCTCCGATCACGACTCCCCAAAGGAAGATTCCAAAGTAATAATAAGACAAAATAACACAATCATCCAACTACTAATTCAAGTATTAGATAAGCTAAAAAGTGTTCAAAGCAACAAAGAAATTGTGTTATCATCATCTGGAATAGTTGCCTCTACTAGAAATATTAATTCAGAAAATGGACGTATCTAAAGGCTTCCTTAGAAGAGACAAAACCCTCCAATTAGTAAGGCAAGATTCAAGACCTCTGCCATGAAGCATAGATTATCATGCAAAGCTGATGATATTGATAGCATTGAAGAAGTTATAGATATACAAAGAGATCTAGAAAGATATCAAAAGATACCTGAGAAAAATAAAGCCAAGCAAGTATACCACATGGGTATGTTTGAAAGTAAAAGTGGTCTATATAGAATATCCAGAGAAGTAGAATTAAGTGTGTTAACACACCCAGTAGATTTAAGAATTGTAAGCAAAAATATCGAAAATGAACTAAAATATTGTGGTTATAAATATATTCATCAAGGTATGTATATCATAGGAGTCAAAGGTATGACAAGGAAGAAATTAGGTGCGAAGGTTTTGATAACTCTATTAGATAGAAGATGGGAATCAGTAGACAAAGCAGCATTAGGATTTTTGGAAGGAGACATGAATGAAAATAGATTAATAACCTATATAGCTCCAGACCTAATGATGCCTGTAAAAGAATTTATTGAAAAATGAGTTTTGGTTTCCAAACTAAAGGTTATGAAGATTTTAAAGGAACAAATTTGCTAGTAAGCATAGAATTTATAGGAAGGCTCACTAATAGAAGTAGCTCCAGATATAGAGTGAATGTGAATGACGAATTGATAGCATGCAATCAAAAGGTATTAAATTTATGAATCCTCTTAAAATTGGCTCAAGAAAGAGCAGGAGAAGAATGGAAGATAGGAGATCTAATAGAGAAAAGGAATTAAAGCAACCTGAAAATTACATAAGCTATCAAAATTGTGAAGGAAGTAGTAGTATTCGATTTATGAACTATAAAGCTGCTTCAATAGAAGACTCAATCATTTATGTCGTAATCAGAAATTAATGATGATAAGAATAAAGGTATATCTGAATGTATGGAAAAGCCTAATTTAGATGACGAAATAATTCATTGGGAAAAGAAGCTAAAGCATATTGAATGGGAATATAGTCATTCTATGACAAAGGATTGGCCAAAAATTAGAGAAAGAGAACTATTTATCATTCGAGAAATTGCAAGGTTAAAAAAGCTTAAAAATGATAAAATGTTTGCCACTAGTAGTTCAAGCATGGAAGATAAAATTATAGCATCCGCAGAAAGAAAAGCAAATGCTATTATTAATAAAAATTCTATCAATAATAATAATAAAGATAAGAATATTATTCAAAAAGAAGAAATTGTTAGTGAAGAAGAGCAATGGGATATCAATAATAAGTTATTATTAGAAAGTTATGAGGAAGAGGAGGAATTAATAAAAGAAATGTGGTTAGAAGATGAAAGGTATGATGATTCAGAACAAAATAGTGATTTCTATAACTCACTAGATGATGTGGGACTACATAATTTAGACAATGCAATGGAAGCCATGGAAGTAGAAAGTAGTGGTAAAAGAAGAAGGGGATATGGAGAATCATCTGTAAAAAGAGAAGGAGAAAGAGAGAGACCTACCAGGACAGCTGGACAATGGCCTCGTAAAAAGATGATTATCAACCTACATATATCCCAGGACAATATAGATACATGGGTACTAAAAGAAGAGATTTTGAAAAACCAGTGCAATTCCAAAATTATAAAAATGATGGTGCCATATTAAACCTAGCAGCTCATGATCCAATAGATTGGCCGAATATAATTAGCATATGGAAAGGTTTAATAGTACAAAAATATATACAAAATCAGTATAGCATAGGCACTAAGGTAGAAGATATGTTAACATATCTTGAAACATTTTAGAGAATCTGTAAAAGTTCTTTGGGAACAATGGGTAGAATCATACCCTAGTCAATATGAAGAATTAAAAAGGGCAGGAAGTAACCCTAATAACTTTAAGAATGTTATCTCAAATATGATCATAGCGAAGATCCAGAATTAGGTCATACCTCATTGCAAAATGAAAGGTTAAGAGAAATAGAAAAATTAACATTAACTAGCTGGAAAGGTATTAAAGAATTTTCCCAGCATTATTTGTATAATGCTACTACTGCTAAACAAGGTTTTAATGTAGGCGTAGTAGAAAGATATTTTAATAAGTTGCCCGACCCCTAGGGTCAATAATATTTGAAGAATACAAAAGGAAACGGCGGAAATGTGGTAAATATATCTCAAGCTGTAACATTTGTTTTCAAACAATTAAGAAAAGTGTGTACTAGTATTCAAGCCCAAAGATCTATGAAGAAATCAGATTATAATTTTGCAATAACATAGTCCAAATACCACTAACATATGGAGAAGAAAGGCATAGGAAAAACAAATATTATAAACCACAAAGGAGAGATAATAGAAATTTTAGAACAAAGAAAAGATATTTCTTAAGAAGGTCAGACAATAGAGCCCCATTCTTGCATAAAAGAAATGTAAGAAGATATAATCCCAAGAAAACCTATGATAAAACATGCAGGTGTTTCATATGTAACTCTCCCTGATCATCTAAGTAGAACATGCCCTAATAAAGACCAGAAAAGATACTCTAGCAAATATGAAGAACAAGAGAGTGTTAATTATAGATAGCGTTAATGAAAATATATTAGTATGTGATGATGAAATAAAAGACGATGAGTCAATATATTCAATTATAGAAACAGATGAAGT